>JABUQX010069669.1:0-35000 GCA_015478945.1 Trachelipus rathkii | reverse complement strand
ATTTCAAATTTATGTTGAAAAAAAAAAAAAAACATTTAATGTAAATCAACACTCGAAGGAAGCCGGGATTTTTAGCTGTCTAGCATCCCCTTACGTTATTTCACTGAGGTGAAATTTTTCACCTTTCAATATATCTTATTTGAGATAACTAATTCAATCAGCAAATAACATTGTTAACGATACGGCTCAAAAATGAAAAAATTCAAATTTAATTAATATTCTATGAATAAAAAAAATAAAAAATAGTAAACAATAGTTTTAAAAAAAATAGTAATACCTAGAAACTATCTTGTAAGCTAAGTGCCATTTTGAATTTAAATATTATAATATAATATTATTATAATATAAATATTATATATATATATTATATAAAAAATATATATATAATATATTATTAATATATTATATATATATATATATAATATATATATATATATTTATAAAATATATATATATATATATAGTAAGGTTATTTTAACGGCTACACGTTAATAGTGTAAATTATTAAATGTAGTGTTATCAAACGAAAGTTTAAATAAAAGTAAACATTTTTAGGGGAAAAAAAATTTTAAAGAATTTTTTTTCTGTTTGCATTTTGTTTGCCGATTTACTTTCTTGAGCGTTGATTGAATTTAAAAAATATAAAATAAAGTGAGCGGAAAGCGCCTCCACCACGAATCTGCCCCTTCCCCCAAATTTCTCCCACATCCGTCCCACCTTCCCCCAATATTCTCTTTCAATGCTGCATATAAATACATTAATACTATGTGTTGCCGAACTCCGGATTTTCCGCTGCACCTCACCGCTCCGCACCGGGAGGTCGCGCACCAGCACCGCACCGCACCACCATCATTCTACCGCACCGCACCACACCGCACCGCTCTTTGCAATGCGCACCGCACCGCACCGCACGAGGTTTGATGTTCTGAGGAGACGCCCCAAAATTTGGCACCACGCACCGCACCCACCGCATATATATATATATATAAATAATATATATATATATATAATATAATAATATATATATAATAATATATATAAATATATAATATAATATATATTATATATATATATATATAATACTATATATGAGAAGAAGTATGCGCTCTGAAGCGATGAGATTACCCACCATTGGGTATATATGGAGTCTTAGAGTTACCAATCCCATGCACCCAGGCCCAAGTTCTCCCTTTGCGCTCATTATCCACATGTTCTTACATGAGAAGCTCTCCCTATCACATCACCCAAATACAATTTACAGACAAACACTTACCTCTTAAAAGAAAAAAAAAAGGTATGAAATAGCATTCACGCGATTAGTCGGAGAAGCCTATAGGGGTGGCTCTCACCATAAAAAGCCATTGAGGTCCTCCGGTATGGATTGATGCCGTCACTGAATTGCGGCCTGTTTTGATGTACGTTCTCCTTTAAATTTCTGTAACCTTCTCGGTTTAAAATCTAATTTCATTTTCGTGAACATCACCTCTCCTCCTCTAAACCTCATCTCTGGGATGGAGGGGTGTGCACCTCATGATCTTTACCTTCAACTAAAACTAAAAACTTGGTTTAACTATGCTAGTGTCGTGCTTACTAGCACATGGGACCGCTGCCTTAGACAGCGATTCCAACCTGGTAATTATCCCCAAGAGGTAAAATTGGATTGTTTCCGAGTGGGGTAAAGATAGGTACAAGGATTAGATCATCGCACAGTTACAAAAAACAAATTATTAACCAAAATATCTGTATCAGATCTAACTAACTACCTAATCACTAACATTACGTGATTAGTAGTATATTAGAAAATTTAGGTAGTAAATTTATTACCTAAAATACGAATACAAGCCTGCAACGCATCGCGGATAGATCGTTGTTCGTTTGAGTAAGGTAGTAGTTCGCCCGCCGCCCACTGACCAATGTGTGATGTGCATGTGTGATTGATCTCGCCGATTTCGTTAGCTTCTGAACATATTTTGATTTGTTTTGACGAGAACCAAAAGCAATGCCTTTTAATATCGCTTTCAAAGTATTCGCACTCTCTCACGGCCGTTTGTAGCGAAGAATCTAAGCTGGGATTTCACTCATTTGGCTTAAATAAATAATTGTTTGCCAGTTTGTTATGCGCATGATTGGATACGATAAAAATTTGGAAGCAAATTCGACATGCTGTTATTCCACACAGAAGTGCGTTGGTTATCACGGGCATGTGTTGCACCGAGTGCTTCGAGCCTCAGAAGAATTTGCTTGTGCTGGAAATGAAAACCGGAAAGAAAGGAGAAAGCAGTTACCACGCAAATAGACAGTAATGTAATCTATTCCAAACTGGCCATATCTTGCGATTTCTTCGGAGAAATAATACGCTTAATTCACCTGAAGTAATATGACGATATTAACAGCTCAAGATAAGGTTGCCTTCTTCGCAAATTGCAGCTTTACCAACGCCGACGCTGGAGTTGATGTTCGATTGTTCCCAGAACTAACAATGAATGTCCTGATTTGAAAATCGCCAAGTAACATGCTATCGTGTGCTAAGACCCTTCAGTGGATGAAGAATATTCCAGATACTGAAATTGAGAAACACACTGAAAATAATTTCGAAACATTTTGGGGGAAGGATTGGCAACGAGTACCCATTATTAACGGGAAAAGCCTTGAAAATACTGATCCCATTCGCTACAAATTACAGGCGTGAAAGTGTATTTTCGACAATAGTGACAATGAAAACAAAAGCAAGGAACCGATTGAACTTGGAGCACGACTTACGATGTGCATTGGCCGAAGCTGCACCAAATATTAAACAAATTATTAAAACTAAGCAATATCAACCGTCTCATTACTTCTTACATTACTTTTCAACATTATTTCTTGATATAATAAATCCTAAAAAAAACAGGTATTTTCTTTGTTTGAATTATTAAAATTAATTAAAAATAATATTTACTTTTCACAATTTAAAGAAAAAAAAAGGCAATAGCTAAATCTAATTTGGTTTTTAAACTAAATTTTCTTGGGGGTATTTGCTAATATCTAACCGGCTTTATGGGTAATAGCCTCGAAAAGGTTGGGAACCACTGCTTTAGGAATTACTGTCATTTTTAAATTCCAGAAACCATTGCAACATATTTCATCCCCAAATCGTGAAAAAACATATTCTCCATAACACTAAAAAAATTTCTTTTCTCAGTAGAAAATGCAACAATCTTACTGGTTCCTTTTCCTCATATCCTTTCTGACATTTTTCAAAAAATGTTAATTCTTAGCTTTGCTTCTTCCTCTTCCCCTTCCCCTTCTTTATTATTTTCCGTCAACATAACTGCCGTTTATCTTCAATTAAAGTTGAACTCTTTGCTCAAACCTTTGCTTCTATTTCAACCTTAGACGATTCCAGTGTTATTCCTTCTTCTCCACCTCCCTCCAACATATTTATGCCAATATTGTAATTTCTTCAAAAGGTGTTATTTCTTTTTTTTCAGAGCTTAACAATAAGAAGGTTTACGGTTCTGATGGTATTCCTCCTATAGTTCTCTAAACTTGTGCTTTCAAGCTTACATTCTGTCTTGTTAAATTATTCCGTCTCTGCCTTCCTACTTTGGCCTTCCCTTCTTGATGGAAAGGTGCTCCTGTACAAAAAGAAGGGAACCAATCTCAACCCTCCAACCATCGCCAAATCTCTCTAGCTTCTGTTCTTTATAAAGTTTTCGAATCTATCCTAGCAAGAAGATTTGAAGAAATCTCAATTCTTCTAATCTTATCTCTGATTGCCAGTACGGCTTTTGTAAGAAGCTTTCTAGTAGCATCTTCTTCTAGTCTTTCTATTTCTTATCCTCTTTCCGTCGGTATTTTGGTGAATCCACCGCTAATCCTTCAAACTATAAATAGTGTATCTGTTTATCCCTAACTCTTTCTACTTTTCATAAAAGACATATCTCTATTACTTCATCACATATCCACTCCTATGCCGACGACTTCGCCCTTCATTACTCTCGTCATTTTGATAGACGTCCTTTTAAACAACAATTAGCTCACGCTAGGAGGAAAGGGCACCCTTGAATCAACTAGCATCTGATCTTTCGCGAATTTCTTTTTGCAATGAGATCAAGGCTGGTTTCATACCTTCAAAAAAACTCAGTGCTCACTCAATCCACATAATCTTCACACAGCTATAAAATCTTCTTTGAAAACACATAGCTCAAACCTTCGACTTCCTTAATATACTTGTTGTTATGTTTTCTCTACCTTAATTGCAGGTTCCTATCTGCTCTCTTTTAAAAAAGCTTATAACGGGTGGGTGTTTGTTCTAAGGCACATTCAGGAATTTGTTCACGCCACCTCAGTTGTTTGATCTTTTAGGTCATCGCTCCATGCACCAGAGTATGCTCACGCTCTGGAGTGATCCACTTCACACTCTTCCTCTTGCCAAATGGTTGAATCTAGAGTTTTTCGTCTTAACAATCAAATTGTTGCGTCGCTCTTTATTTCATCGCTATTATAGCGGACACTGCTCTTCTAATTCAATCCTACCTCCTCCATTGAGAAGGTTCTTGTGACGCACCTTTCTACACAGTCTCACATTTTCTCTATGCACTCTCTGACCTCAGACTTAACAACTATGCCTCAATCCTACATGTACTCCACTGGTAAAGTCTGGAACACACTCCGTTGTTTATTTTCCAAACTACCTTATAAACATTTTGCAGCAGTATAACACCTTACGATATCTTAATTTTGTAAATCACAGAAAAACTAAATTGTTGTAACTTATACATTCCACGACTAGTTTTTTCTATAAAAGGTGGAAAAAGAATAATTACACACCCACCCACATACACACACACACACACACACACACACACACCACACATATATATATATATATATAATATATATATATATATTAATATATATATATATATATAATTATATAATATATTATATATATTATATATATATATAATATATAATATACAATATAATATAACATATATATATATATAATATATTATAATAATATATTATAGATAATTATACTATATATATATATATATATAATAATAATAGATAATAAATATTATAATAATAAATATATTATAATATATATACTATATAATATATATATATAGTATATATAATATATATATAATATATATATATATATATATATATATTATACTATATATATATATTATAATATATATTATATATATATATATATATATATATATATTCGCCATGTTTTTAAATATTCGCATTGGACTTTCGCATTCGCAAATATTAAAAATACTGTAGATCATTTGCATTCGCACTTCCGGAAACTCAGAAGCGATTAAAAATGTTCTGATGAACTTGTAGAAAATTTAACAACTTTGTGAGAAATTATTAAATGGTGGACAAATTCCGTTAGTAGTGACGAGTAATTTGAGGGCAACGAAATCAAGCAAATTAATATTGATAGTATCTATTTGTGAGAATATTCCTCGGAAAGTCAACTGTTGAAAGCAAATTTTCGGCAATGGCCCATCCTTATCCAGTGTGTTGGATTACCGATATTGTTTCCATGACAACGCAAACCGACACCTTGCAATCGTAATTATTCTCGGAAAGGATGAAAGACATCCGGGTTAAGAAATATCTAAGTCGACCAAACACAAGGAAAGATGTAGAAAGGAAAATGAGTAAAAGGGTAAAGGATCCAATTCCAGCTTTAAGAACGAAGCCAGATCTCTAAAACTATATAAAAT
This sequence comes from Trachelipus rathkii, assembly GCA_015478945.1. Lineage (NCBI taxonomy): Eukaryota > Metazoa > Arthropoda > Malacostraca > Isopoda > Trachelipodidae > Trachelipus > Trachelipus rathkii. The sequence goes on along the minus strand of JABUQX010069669.1, from coordinate 29,265 downwards.
ACGAAATATATGGACAATGAACAAAAATCATAGTAGATGAGTATAGTAATTTACAGAAATTATCAGGAAATGATGATCTTCTGTTCGTCACGTTTGAAATCTGGTTTTTACGGCTAACGAAGTTTCGTCTCTTTCAACACACTACTCAAAGGAAATACTACAAAGATATTATTTGAAAGAAAATGTATGATAGAGTCAAAAACGTAAATTCAGAATTAATTAACCTTAAAATAATCATCCAAGTTAGCTTTCTCCAACGACGAATGGTTAGATTCTCAATCAGGAGTTTCTTTGTTTCCTCTGAGTATGCCGTTGTGACAAATTATTCAGAAGTCAAAAAATTTTGTGTCGTGCTCTGGACCTCTCACTTGAAAAAAAAACCGTTTTTTTTTTCAAAAAAAAATGAATATCTGAGTGACGATTTAATGGAATGTTGGCGAAATGGAACCATATCTCCAGAGTGTGCACTGTGTCATGGAAAGTGCGGTGCCAATATAGAGGAAAATTCTGTTTCTTATCTGGTGATCAACACCAACATCCGTCGCCTCATCAACATTAGAAAATTTACATCTCAAAACAAGAGTCACGAAGTTCTCTCAAAAATAGGTCAATTCGCACACTTAATCATTCGACCACGCTCAAATAGTAAGAACTGAAATAAAAAACAGGCCAGAATTAAAGTTCGCTAACTTTCAGAAATACATGACGTTACTCTGAATTTATGTTAAGGTTTTAAGAATTTAATAAATCTCTGCCAGCTACGGCAACTTTCTTTTGATTGATTTTTGAATTTAAAAATAAATGCTTCCCATCTCAAGACAATTCTATTCTACCAATTGTATTATGTACTCGAGTCTTTAAGAATCATTATGATAATCGCAAGCACTTTTATTGTCATCCCTCATCGTAAACTCTGAAGAGAGTATTATATCCTCAGACAATGACCAGCTCAAGAATAAAAATGGTGAGAGAGATGATATTGAGATCTCCCTAAATTTATGTTCGGCTTTACATTTGTTATTGACCATTTTTTTAGTCAAATGTACAGACCTACCACGGTTCGCAAAGAAGCGGCCACACTAGGTTAAATAATCAACTCCATGGGTGGGCCTGCACATACATATTTCTAAATGTCAAGAAAACTATGAATGCGAAATGAATATTCAGTCAAAAAAATAAAAAACCTAAATTAAATATATCCTTACTATAAATAGTCTAATATACATAACAAAATCATTGTTCTGTAAAGAATATTCAATTCTGAGATACCAATGAAAATAGAGTTATGCTAAATGGAGATTCAGATTTAAAATATGGAAATCTTTTAGAAGGTGCTTTGGGATTTAAAGTAGGGAAATGACGACGGCAAGGAGGGTTCAGTTTGAACAACAATGAAGATATAACGAACAAATTGCGAGCTATGGCGACGCAAAATTTGCAGTTGGAGGGTCTTGTGACATAATAGTGACTGGAGTGATATTGGTGTGGCGTGATATGGAGGCGGCACAAGTATCACCTCGTGATAAGCGCTTTCGTCGTGAAGGAAACAACTCGACCAATGCTCGGCTTTATATTCCTAATAAAGCTTGTCGGAGAGCAGGATAGAAATCAGTTGATGGGAGGTGGACTTATCGAATGGCATCCAGGAGTACCTGGAAACACTCTTTAAAAAAGAGGGCCTATATTAGCAGTTTCGCCGATACAGCATTCATGCCTAGTTACCTCTACATGAGAGGGGTCCACACATCTAGAAGATTGTGTTTTGACGGGGAGTTGGAGCGAGGCCAAGAAATTGTTGTGCAGCGATACCATTGTGTTTTTAGAATAAGGTGTTTTTAAGCTCTTGGAGCGCGCTGAGCAAATCTGAATAAATGACATAAGAGTGTCTTGGTTAAGGGGAATAGAATTCGAGAAAGGGCTACCATTATAGCCATTAATTCTGCATAAAAATGAGGAAGCATGAGTGGGGAAGATATGGGAGAGTTTGCGTTCAGACGCGCTCATACTGTCCCCTGTTTTGTCCGTCAGTAAACACTAGAGTAAATTCACTGTGAACTACGAAGTGAGACAGGAATGAAGCCTTTAACAAGACTTCTATACTTTCTTCCTTCACACAATAATCTGTGTGCTTCTGCTACTGTTCCCCCGAACAGAACAGATTTTCACGCGCGTTTTGGATATCAACTACTTTTTCACGATGACTGCTATATTTCTCATCCAAATATTTGAGTCCTCTATTTAGAGGATTTCAATGTACACAACACTGAATGTTGGGATCCTCTCATACTGATCTAGGTTGGAGAGGAGGCCGAATCATTCAAGCATTCTTAATGATCTGGAGCAAATAATTAAAGAACCCACACACATCCGGATCGTTCCAACCAATTCTTGAAAACACTTGACCATGTTTCACCACTAGTCCTTTTCTCTTTAAATACACCACTTTCGCTCCTATCGTCCAAATCTGACCACACTTATACTCTCCAATTTTATATACTTCTCGTATAACAGCTCCATCCGCCCTTGGTTTTTTTCTTGGCACCATTTGATCGGCCCCCGGCCGATGGGGGCCTTGCGTCGCATCTACACTAGCTATAAGAAAATAACTCTTTGAACGCTTGGGCTTCTGCCACTAAAGGGAGAGCTGTAATCGTTGATGGGATGAGCAGCGTTCTTCCTTCGCGACTAAATCTTTCTCTCTAAATCCATGGTTCAGATCGTGCTTGCTCTCGTCCATTCAGGCTAGAAACAGTGCATATCGTATCGGGCGTGGAAAAATTCTCGTTCTTCTATCACTTGCTAATTTTCCTTCAGCTAGAAATCGTTGCAGGGATACTCTTCGTCAAGCAAAGCGGGCTTCATTAAACGAAAGGGCGCTAACCTCCTTGATTCTCCTACTGATTAATCTTTCTGCCTCTTGCCAAAAACATCTCTAATAACTCTTGTAATCGTCTTTCCTCCTCTTATTCGATCTGATGGTTCTGTTTGCCTAATTCTATCCAACTAAAAAGGCCAATCTTTTCGGCCTCCTATTTTCCTCAAACTCAACCCTAGACCGATTCTGGCCATTCCTCTCCTCCTCTCCTTCTCTCAGGTGTCCTATGCCTGTGCCTGTGATTACATTGATCGGGTGCATGGGCCTCTGAAATCTATGAACGTTTAGTAAGGCGGTGGCCCGGATGCATCCTCCCGAGTTTGACGGGAGTGGCTTTCTGCTGCCCCGCCCCTCGTTTCAAACTATGTTCTCTTATGTCTCAATACTAATACTTTCCCTCATTGTTGGACACGCTTATGTCAAACCTATTCCGAAAAAAGACACCCCTCTTATCCCTTCTAACTATCGCCCTTAGCTCTCACTTGTATTCTATCTAAATCTTGAAACCCTTCTCACTCTCATTTCTTAGACCACTGAATCTCATTTCATTCTTTCCGATCGCCAGTACGCTTTCGGCGCTCGAGTCTACTGGCGATATACCTTTCTTACCTAACTGATTTATGGTTTTCCGCCCTCAGGAACTACGGGAGGCTTCGTGGTGCACTACATATCCAAGCATTTTGACCGGTATGGGCACGCGTCACTTGCTCTCCAAGCTCCCCTTCCTTTGGGTTTCCTTCTCTTTGCTTGCTTATGTCTAGTTTTCTTTCCAAATCGCCTCAATACTCAGCAATTGTTGAAGGCGACTTCTTCCATCTTTTCAATTGTTAGTTTCTTCAGGTTCCGTTTTATCTACATACTCTATCCCTATATTTCATTACTGAATTCTATCCATCTGCACTTCTAAACTCTATCCACTCGTAACGCCATTACTCGACCCTTCATTCTTCAACTTTTCAATTCTGCTCCCTCTTTTACTTCTAGAATGCCTCTCGTCTTATTCTTTCCGATTCTAGTCTCGCTGATCTGGATAGAATTCCTTGGGTTGCTCAACCTGTGAATTTCAATTCTTTAAAAAACCCAACTTCTACAAATCTCCCTCTCTAAACACCTTCTAACTTTCCTATTCTCTTTCGACGGTTCTCTCTCTCTCCTTTAACAATATAAACATCCTTGGTTTTAACATAAACAAAACAAAGTGTCTTGGAAACCTCACATCACAACGGTGGCTAGGGCGGCCTCAAAGAACTGAGTTCTGTTTAGGCTGCGAAACTTTTTTCCTCTTTCTCAGTTGCTCCCAGTACAAGGTTCATTCGTCCTGTAGGAGTACTGCTCTATATTGCAGGGGGGGCTCTGGTATCACCCGCTTTTGGATTAAGGTCGAGCAAGCAAAAGGCTCATAAACTGTGTGGGCGCGATGTTGTGCTTTATCCATTTTCTATAGATACCGCAGCTGCAAGTGCTCGAGGGAACTTTCCACTTGCATACCACCACCTTTACGACGCCCTCGTAGCACAAGGGTTGCTGTGTCAGCACATGAGTTTGTGTTGATATTGGTAACTTCTTCCTTCTTTCCGCTCACCTCTGTTCTTGTGAATTCTCTTCATCTCTGTGTTTCTGCTGAATTTAATCTCTCTCACTTAAAATTGCGTCTGTGCTCCTCTGCGTAGTTTGAGTTAGTTGATAATATCTGAGGTGTACAACACCCCTCCTTGAATCGGGCTTGTCCGTGAAGTCATGATGGGGATGCAACTGTAAAAAAAAAAAAGAAAAAAAAAAAGACAGCAGTGGCTTAATTTGGAGAGAAGGTCAGCCAAGCCAAATGGTTGGGGAGCGGAAATAAGCCAAGGTATAAACCTTCCTTCGTAAGAAGAAAAGCAAGCACCTTTTGCAAAATGGATGTTAAGGAAGTAATGATTGTTATGAACTGTGTTGCCAAATCGCCAGAATTAGGATTCTGAGTATCTCCTGCCATGTACATCCAGTTGTCAGAGCAACGTATTAGGTTTGAAAGCGAAGATAAACTTTCTTTGCACATGATATATTCTTCAAGAGAGAGTAGCATTCACATTGGATTCAACTTCAAGGCTCACCCTGGGAGACGAGTTCCAGTGGAGATACGAATCGCCTCGTTTTGGAGGATTAACAAGTGTAGAGAGTTGGGGATGTCTGAACCTTACTACACATCCATAGTCCAGCTTCGACTGACTAGGGCGAGATATAAAGGTAAAAAGGAACTGCGGTGAGGGCACCTTCAAGATTTTGAGGCGAAGATGACAATTCATTCGCAGGAGTTAATATGCGGTGCGCATGTTAAGTGCCCATCTAGAATGAGTTCTAGAAATTGACTTGTCGAAGACAGGAATGGGCAACAACCCATGTTAAGCTGTTAAGTTCACTGGAAGAAGGATGCAGATTCTTCGATTCTATTTTATCGTTAAAAAGCACTGCTGAGTTTTGGTGGAGAGAAAGATGGAAGTCATGGGAGTATACCCCATGTGAAATATTAATCAATAGCATTGAAGTTTCGTTAGAGAAAAGGCAGCCTGGCACCGGTTAAATATACGCGAAGGTCATCACATAGAGCAAAAAAGTTACCGTCGCGTGGGAAGAATACTATGCCAATTAAATCCGAGAGCAAAAATAGATAATACAGCTTAGAACACTACCCTAGGGAACTCCTTCATCCAGAGTAAAGTTGTTGTACCATTAATGATGGGACAATGAACATCGTAAATGGAAAACTATTTGTTTACATATCATTTGTTAATTTTGATAAAGCTCGGAATAGAAATATCAGACTTGCTAAGCGTGTTTGTACTAAACGTAAGTGATCCTACATCGTTAATTTTCTGCTCAAAAAATTAACTTTTGTTAAAACTGCCATTCCTCTCTTATTCGCTTATACTTTTTGTTATCATATATATATATATATATATATATATATATATATATTATAATAATATATATATATATATATCATATATATATATACTATATAATATATATATATATATATATATATATATATATATATATATAATATATATATATATATATATATATATATATATATAATAATATATATATTATATATATTATAATTAATATATATAAATGATTATATATATATACTCCTTTTTCATTTTTTTTTTTTTTATTTTAAAATTTTCGAAGCTTGGTGCGCTCTCCGCACCAGGAGGTCGCGCACCAGCACCGCACCGCACCGGCACCGGCACCGGCTCCTGCTCCGCACCGCACCGCACTTTCATTTTTTCTTCCTCACCGCACCGCCCCACGCTAGATACTGGAATTTTTCATCCACACCGCACGGACGCAACCGCATCAATATGATCGCACCACGCACCGCACCGCACCGCACCCGGTGCGTCGGCCAACCCTAATTAAAATACACACACACACAACCTACACACACAAACATTATAATTATATATATCTAAGAAGTGGAATTAAACAAATATTAATATATATAAATGTTATATTTCAATGTATAGCAAAATAATTTTATAATATATATATATATACTATATATATATGTAAAGTTGCATAAACCCCAAGGAAAATGAGGACAGTTTTCAAAAAAGTTTATTTAAATAAAAAGTTAGATAAATATGTATTAAATATAAAATCGTTTTATTAAGTAATAAAAGTTTCATGTGAAAAAGAAGTAAATAAAATTAAATAAAATATGTTTGAATTCGTACGTCTGCAGTGAGTACTTACGACTTTGATTGAAGTTACGCAATATTTGTTCGTCTAAGTTCAGTAATATTTATGACATTACAATGCGAGGATGTGTTGTGAATTGTTAAAAAAAAAAAGTTAAAACAGTTATTTATGAAAAATGTGTGTGTTTGTGGTAATAATAATGAGCTATTAGTTTTCAATTTCATATTAATAATAAAAAAAAGTTTAGCAAAATGTAAAGAAAAAATGTGAAAATATATAAAAAAGAAACTTGTTTTTTTATTTTGAATGTAAAAAAAATGTGGAAAAAATTTTTGTTCAACTCTTTAGGATCATTATTCGAACGTAGTTAAAATTAATTTTCTTCTTTGTTAATTCTCAAGAAAAAATTGCGTGACGTGACTGACGTTGACCAACCCAACCCAACCTAACCTGACTGACCTGGACCTGACCAAACCAACCAATCCTAACCGCATTATGACCCCTAAGACCATATGAGAAAAAAAATGATTTCGTCCCTATAACATTATTTTATGTATCATAGAGGCTACCTGAGTTCCATGGGTGATAAGAAACTTTATATATATATATATAGTATATAATATATATATTATATAATATTATATATATATATATTAATATATATATATATATATAATTATATAATAGTATATATTATATATATAATATATATATACTTTTATTTAAGCTAATCTCGCTTTATATATTTACTATTTTAAAGACCCCTTAGCTGCTCACTAGGTAGAGTTATATTAAACAACACATTAAAAACACTTTACTAAAACATATAAAACTGATAAAATTAACAGGGACAAGCTTTCGCCAACTTTTTGGACTTCTTCTAGTCCAAAAATGGCGAAAGCTTGTCCCTGTTAATTTTATCAGTTTTATATGTTTTAGTAATGTTTTTAATGTGTTGTTTATATAATTCTACCTAGTTAGCAACTGAGGTTGTTTAAAAAAATATATCATATATATATATATATATATATAATATATATATAACATAAATTATAATTATATATATATTATTATATATATATTATATATATATATATATATATATATAATATAATATATTATATATATATATATATATATATATATATATATCAGTGATGGCGAATCCCTAATATCGGATTCGGTTCGATCGATTCGGAATCGGATTCCGAATCCAAAGTGCTGGATCGAGATACTCGGATTCGAACCTTTCTACACACACGCGATTCGGATTCGGATTCGAAACATTCTTTTACCACATACCGGATTCGATTCGAGCTCGTTCCGATCCCGATCGAATCCGATATCTTCTTGCTTCTAAAAGATGTCAAAAAAAATCATCAAAAGTAATTAAAAAAAAAAAACGAAAAACTTATTCCGTTAGGATGCATATTTCTATTATTATTGGCTAATCCTAAACGCCATAGGAGAAATAGAGTTTCTCCTGAAACATTGGTAAAACTAATAATTTATAGAGAATATGTAAAAAAATTAATTTAATTTTTAATAGGAGTATATGATAATTATGAAATAATTTAATAAATTCAATATTACTTAGATAACTTTTTAAAAATTTTAAAAAGGCAAGCTTAAGAATTAAATTTCAATTTATAGCAGTTTAAAGCTTAAATAGAAATTATTCTAATCACTGGCCAAACAAAAAAAAAATTTTTTTTGCTTCAAGATATTTTATCGAATTTATAGTTTATCGGGTGTGCTGATTTCAGAAATGACATTAGTTTCCAAGATTGGCTCTAGTTTCTAGAGATACAGGGTGTTCCAGATATACTTTTATACAAATATCTTTTTAATGCATATTTTCATTATATCGTTTTATTTTCTTTTTAAGGGGCTTACCTTTTTATACTCTATTTTTTTCTATTTTCAGAACACTATGAGTACTTCACAAAGAGCCTGTTTGAATTACCCCAATGTATTCTGCTACATCTGTGTGAAAATAATGCCAGGAGAACCAAAGAAGAAAATACTAACTTTTGGAGCAAGCAGATTTGTTTATGGATTGGCATTGTTTATGGATATTTCAAACGAGAAGCTTTGAAGTGTTTTACTTGAACAATGTCAATATTATGCATCGATATGAAAAATATAAGAATGATCTTGCAAAAGCTTAGAGATATGATGAACACCAGTGGTCTATATGCGTTGATTTGAAGATGGTCAACATCTTACTTGGGCAGCAAAGCGGATATACTAATTACCCTTGTTTCATATGCTTGTGGATAGTAGGGCTAAAGAAGACCACTGCGAAAAAGTTGTATGGCCTGCTAGGGAAAATATGACTGTAGTGCATCAATAAATCGATAACAACACTGGTGACAGGGAAAAATTATCTTCCCACCACTCCACATCAAACTAGACTGATGAAGCAATTTGTTACGGCCCTAGACAAAGATGGTGAATGTTTCAAAATATTTGCAGATTTTTTCCAGGGTTGAGTATGTAGAAAAACTCAAAGCTGGAATCTTTTGCGGCCCTCAAATTTCGCCAAATCACCAAGGATGACAATTTCATAAATTTCCCATGACTGATATTGAAACATCTGCTGGAAAATTTTGTCTGGTTGTATCAGAACTTTATTGGCAACCATAAATCTTCCAACTATGTAGAACTCGTACAGAAGATGCTTTCAGACTTCAAAAATTTGATTGCTAACATGAGCATAAAAGTTCACTTTCTACATAGTCACTTAGATCGTTTCCGGATAATCTAGGATGTATAGTGAGGAACAAGGGAAGGTTCCATCAAGATATCAAGGTGATGAAAGAAAGATACCAAGGAAGATGGGATACACACATGATGGCAGACTATTGTTTGAGCCTTCAACGTGATTGTCCACATTCTGCACACAGAAGACAATCATATAGACAGCGTTTTGTTTGTAACGCATTAATTGTGATTTCATTGTACGATTGACAATAAATGTTTTACCTCATATGACAGTTATATTCTACGTCACTCCATTAACAATTTGATAGATATTCTTTCGTGTTTTTTATTGTGAATTACGTTAACAGACCTAACAATATTGTTGTTATAATGTATTTTTGTGGACCACCCTGCGTCATCATCCAAAACAGACAATCTAGGAAACGGAAAAGGTCCATATTCGAATCAGGCAACAAGTTACTATAAAAGACCTTCAAAATGTTCTGTGCCGCAATATCTTTGTTGCACAGTATATATATATATATTATATATTTATAATATATATATATATTATTTATAATATATATAATATACATATATATATTAATATTACTATATACATAATATATATATATATATACGATATATATAATATATATATATAAATATAATAATATATAATTCATATATATACACACATATAATATATATATATATATATTATACATATATAATACTCAATACAACTACTACATACTACTTATCCAAATCATAATATATACATAGTCCCACACTATTAACCATAACCTGATATTATATTTATAAATACTATATATATATAATATACAGTATAATATTATATATTATATATATAATATATAAATTATATATATTATTATATATATTATATATAAATAGTATTAAAGAGCTAGTGGATGGACTGAAATTTTTTTTTCCTTTGGAAATCTGAATCCTGGAAGGATTCCAGAAACCTGGAAAGTGTTAATTGGTTTCCAGGACCTGAAACTGGAAAGTACGTAATTGAAATTTGAATCCAGCATTTTCTGGAATGTCTGTTTGTGTTCCAGGATCAGAACTGATCCTGGTAACGTGGAATAAAGAAAAATATAGTATATTATATAATAATAAATATTAATACTATATATAATATATATATAATATAATATATATATAATAATATATATATATATATATATATATAAATATATGTACATGTATAACTTAGAGAATACGTTCATGCAAGAGAGAATACACGCACACACCCCGCACCCCCACGTATATATATATAATAATAATATATATATATATATATATATAATATATATATATATATAATATATATAATTATATATACTATACGTACGTACAAGTAAGGAAACATACACGCGTGCGCGCGCATACTTGCGTATGCAAATTATTTTTTCGCGGAGACTCCGCCCCTCGCGAGAGCCCGTCAAAACAGCGACACCAATCTTTCCTGTTCAATCGCAGCATCCGACTAAAGTAAAAGAGGGAGAGAAAGAGAGAGGGATAAAGAGAGGGGAGAAGAGAAGGAGGGTTGTAGAAGGAGGGTGAACACAGAGAAAGAAAATCTAAATTATCGCTTTAAGCCTAAAATGGTGTTAATGTATCAATAATCCAATTATAACTTAAAGGAACAGAAGGGGTGGAATCCATGAGAGAGAAGGATTTTAATTACCTTTTAAGTGTAAAAAGATTAATTATCTTTTATACAGAGGGGAGAGAGACAAAGGTTTTGGTTACAACTCTTTGTTTTCAAAACTAATTAGCTTTTAAGGTGTCAAATGGAAAATTTATGACGCATAGAACAAAGCTTTTTTCAGTTACAACATCCAACCAAGACACAAAGAAAACATTTTCTTTTCTATTTTATAATTTATTAGTTATTATTATTATTATATTATTACTAGTATAAGTATTATTTTAGAATCATCTATATTATAACATTATTAATTACAACTATTAAAAATTTAAAAATAAAAAAGTAAGAAAATAAATAAGTTTTTTCTCAAAATTTTCTTTTTTTTTTCATTATAAATAAGAATACATTTATTTGTACAAAATACACATTTACAATATATTATATATATAATTATATATATATATATTTATATATATATATATATATATATAATATTATAATTATAATATATATATATAATATATATATATATAATATATATGATATATATAGTATATATATATAATATATATATATATTAATTACATAGGAAAAGTTAGCATAGAGGTTCAAGAGGACCTCTGTCTCCGAAAGGTATAGTTCGAGCAGTGTTTATAATAAGAGCCCTCTTTGTAGAAGTCATTCTCAGTTTCTTTGTTCCTTTTCTGATTGAAACTTCACCCTTCTTAGTAGCCCTAAAAGTCATTGGAGGAGTATTAACTTCTCTATATCGACCGTTTGTATTCACATACGTATTATCTGAATCATCTAGATTAAAGACCATATTATGAAGAGTGGGAGCTCCTTCCTTTTCTCTCATTTGTTTAATTGCAATTGCTGTTAGATTCTTATCTTTTATCGCGTTGTAATACTCTTCAGCTCCCATAAGCCATTCCCTCACTTCGTTTTCAGCATCTGTATCGACTTTATCTAACACTATTTTCAGCATACCGTCAAAATTGATAATATCACTACTCAATTTACTCAATGTTAATCCCTTAGCTTTCAGAATATGGTCGATGCTACCATCAGGTTTTATAAGCCGAACAGCGTAAGATTTAGGTCCTGTGCAAACAAAGCTGTCAGCTGTAATACCAGCACCGATTTCATCTGTCAAATCACCAAGAAACCTTCCTGTTTCGGGTACGAGCTCATCTTTTTTAGCTACAAAGATGCAACTGTCGGTGTCGCAATATAATACCCTTTGACCAAGTTTTTCCATGAGTTTGTATAGTTTGACTCTTGCGTGGGCTGTAGTGAACGCAGCGATAGCTAGATTTGTAGACTTTGCAGTGTTATACGCATAAGCAGTGTATCGGACAGAAACTATATGTTTTTGTCCAGCAACCACTACATTTTCGATTTCCAAATCGGCTTGCTTAGCCAATGCCCAGACCTCTGCGTCGCTATGGCATACAATGTCTTCTGTAGCAGGTGCGCGTTCCGCCATTTTTCCCCAAAGAGAATTAAGACATAACTTGGCAATGAATCGGAGACCAGGGTTGCTCTTGATATTAGCCTTATCTAGTTTAACGCCTTCAATTCTTTCAAAAGCCTCGATGAAAATGTCAAGTTCAGGATCTGTGAGACCGGTGATACCTTCAGGGAACCCTGAAGCCTCAGTTTTCCATTTCAGGAAGGCTTTCACGTAGTCTGTGAACAAACCAACCTTGGTATGAATTTCCAGATTTCAAAGATCTTGGTAATCTTGTAGCCTTTTTCAACAGCCAATTTTAGCTCGTGTTGTGTAAACACCCATTTAATCTCTCTTGGACTATCATGTGAGCACAATCCTTCGTATCCTCTTTAGCGCACGTTCGAAGCAGTAGGAAATATAGTCTTTCTTTATACTCCCTGGAGACAGAATGTATTAAGTTTTGCAGGAGGTTAAAACGCAAAACGTAAGCCCACCCCGAAAATTTCTCGTGCATGTTCGCTATGTATTCAGGAATGCTAGGGATTTCACTTCCAACAATTCTCCGGATACCTGTAGGAATCTTGCAGATTTTTTAACCCGATGGGACAAACCGATGTGAAATCAAGTAAAATTTTTATTAGCACCCTGTCTGTGGGAGGGAAAGTAATATACAAATGGTCCGTACACCTCACGTACAATGCGTCGCTATAATAAGTCTGTATGAGGCGACATCGTACCTATCTATTAACATACGTGTCTCAAGAAGTTCCGTATCCTCCTCTTCGCCAGTGGTCCGCGTTGAGTATACTCACAAGCACCCTCTTTCATTTTTTTCCGATTCGCATTCCACCCACCCTCACAACTTCCAAAGGCCGGCTCTTTTGTTGCTTCTTCTGCCAGCATGGTTATTCTATAACCTGTCGAGACTGAGACACCTCTATTGTTTCAAGCTTGCCATCCCTCACAACTCTGGATGCCCATGCCAAATACATCCATGGAACAAGTACGCTATGCGTTTCTTTTCCACAGGTCTAGCACCGGGTGCAGACGCAGCCTTATCCATTGCCTTCCATCGCTGTTCATTCCTGGCTTTCAGCTGGTTGTCTACTTGAAGCTGTCTGAGGGCTACAAAGGCATCTCCGTCAATAGGTGTATAATCAACAACAGGAACCTCAGTGTAACCGTCAGGATGCACGTGTTTATTCTTAAGTTTAAACACTCGTTCGCCGCCGTTCCGGGCATGGGTTATCCTTTGGCCAGTATACTTCTCCATAAATGCTATCCATCGAATACCTTCGTACGAATAATTTTTCTCACCGTGTCGACTAATATGAGCAACAGTATCATCTTTCATATAATGAGTTTTAAAGACTCTAAAACATAATGAAGCAATTGTACAACATTCCGTTAAACAATCTATTTGGAACATATCAATGAACATCTTTCGGAATTTTTCAAAACTTTGTCGTAAAATGTCAACATCCTGCACACAATATTTAGTGCATTCAGCTTTTATGTCATACTCTCTATTTTCGAACGAGCTATACCATTCGGTAAATTCTCGTTTCTCTGACTCTTCCATACGATCAGTTTCAAATAATTCTCTAGCAGGTATCCGGCCAACATAATTTACATTATCCTGAGTAAGAAATCTATAAGGGAAGAACCCTTTAGCTACATCACCTTTAAGCCCCATGCATTTAGGTAGCTTCTTCAAAGCACAGGGCATGTATAAGAGAGTGTCTTTAAACGTTATATTATGCTGAGCTGTCATAGTGATGATCTGTACCTCGTTTTACAGGGTTACTGGAAATAACACTAGCACCGGGTCTTGCTAATAATTTACTGAACACGAATTGAGTGTCAAACTTCCCTCCGTTATGAGCTGCTACTATTATTTCATCTTTCTGATGTTTTTTGGAAAAACTGAATAAATAATTTATGAATTTATCCACTGGACACTTGTCTGTATCATTTTCAGCATTCAAATCCAAATGGAAGATTTCCTGACGTTTAGTTCCACATTTCTCGCACTGTTCATTTCTTAATTCTTTATCGCTGCATTTATAGCAAACCAGCATGCTCACAAGTAAGTAAGGTACCATGTCAACAACTGATTTACCGTCACCTTTATCAGTTTCGTTGTGGTTATACGTTTCCACATCGTAAAAAAATGTAAATCTTTTTCTGCCAGTCCTTTTCTTTCTTTTTCAATGTTTTCATGAAACATTTATGAGCCCCTTTATCAGGGTTATACCTCTCTTCGCAAACGAGACAACGTATATTCACACAGTCATGTCTCATGTTTCCTTGAACATCAGCTAATATCGTTGTATCACACAGCTCACAAATTTTTATTTTCTTACATACCCATTTGTCGTTTTTTCTATGGTTCTTAAGACATTCTTCATTATAAAAGTTACGATTACATTCAGGGCAATACTTTAAGGGAATATTATTATCTTCAGCCCTTCCCCCGCATTCATATGTGAGACACTGTTTACATTTATAATATTCACATTCCTGGTTTAGATGTAAAGCCATATTTGTCACAAAACTGTAACATTGTCTACAAAAAATTTGTCCCCTTATATTGTCAGGATTCACACTACCGATTGTTAATTTGATTTTATCGTTGGGGAGAGGGTAATAATAATGAGTATTAACAGCATCCCATCCAATTATATACAAATCTTTATCTCTATCATTTTCTCTTGGTTTATAAACCACATGCAACTTTTCATCTTTATCGTTTCTGTAGACAAATATCCTACATTTTAAGACCCGTTCTATTATAGCAAATTTATCGACAGTCAAAGGTTCAGCATATTTTAACCTGCACTGATTGGCTATTTTCTTCCCTAAGTTTACTATAGTATCAACTTGAACACTAGCTATCTTTTTTTTCGGTAACAACTTTTACACAGGCAGCTATAGCTTTAAAGCCACAACCAACTGCATCAATCCTCCTATCATACCTACTTGCGCATAAATGACGTGTGATAAGATCAGGATGGATAAAATTAACTTGATCAGGTATTAGGGGTCCATTCCCTTCAGGGTTATGCAACACCTGGACTTCAACGATGAAATCACTGAACGTAGCTTTATCTCCAGACTGAAAGGCCTGTTCTAGTCGGGTGCACAGGGTTGATACCAAATCATCATTATCTTTTACATCTTTATGGGCAAGGTTGACGTGGAATTCGTTGCGAGCACCATCATTGAAAGTAAACCAAAATCTTGCTTTGTATTCTCCATAGTTCACCTCCTTTTTTAAATGTTCAACAATAGCACGAATGACCCTTCTGAAAGCATCCTCAATATCAAGACCTCGGTTGAATACATTTTCTTCATTGACCCTGATTCTGTACCGATGAGTATCAATGACTCCTGAATTTCTGGAGACAGCGGTCGTTGTAATATCTAATAATTCAGCTGTAAAATCTTCATCGTCATCATCGGCATCATCATCACCATCACGTTTTCTTTTGTTATTCTTCTGTAAAAGAGAATCAATCATAAATATACAGGTAATAACATAAGATTAACCTAACTTTACTTTACTTTTAAATGATTCTATCATTTTCTTAATGTTTTAAATAATTACAGTTACAAGATTACCTATAGCTTTTACTTTAATTAATATTTCATTCAAGCAGTATGTATATATTTAAAAGAATTTTGCAAAAATAACATAAGATTAACCTAACTTTACTTTACTTTTAAATGATTCTATCATTTTCTTATTGTTTTAAATAATTACAGTGACAAGATTACCTATAGCTATAACTTTAATTAATATTTCATTCAAACAGTATGTATTTAAAAGAATTTTGCAAATTACACTTTACCCTATCATCCTTTCATAAGAATCAACATCCATAGGTGTATCTCTCTGATCGTTCACTCCACTGGTTCCTGCACCGGCATCGTTGACCCATGTACCTCTTTTTAGCATCACGATTTTGAATACCACGTTTGGCCTGTACAATTTTACGATCTTCACGGGGTGGTTCATCGTCTCTGGGTTCACCATTATTATCAGATGAAGGATCGTTGTTGTTGTTGTTGGATAAGTGTTGTTGTTGTTGTTGTTGGACCCTCCGCCTCCTCTGTTAAACCCACTAGCTTCATTGATATAGCAGAATTGGTTTAAACTTTAATAAAATTACAAATAAAATATAAGTTCCATGTTTTTTCAAAATAAATAAAACTTACAGTAGAAATAAATTTTTAAAAGGAAAATAAATTATTAAAAAGTCAAAATATATAAAGCTAGTTAATGAAAACAAATATAAGAACACTAGTGCTTCAAGAAAACTTTTTAGAAAAACAAATTTTAAAGAAACACTAATTATTAAAAAGTTTTTTGTGAATAAATAAACACTAAAAGCCAGAAAAATAAAAATAAACATAAGCACAACAATACTTACAGCAAACAATTTCATGAGGTTGCGCATTTTGCCGGCGTTAAAGATGTTCAATTGCGACATTCTGGTAATTCTCAGCAGGTATCACGAAAACAAGAACTGTAATAAAATATTATTATTATTATTATTATTATTATTATTATTATTATTATTATTATTATTATTATTATTATTACCGATCACACAACGGAAAACACACCTAGAGTAACTATCGCTAAGATGCAGACTCTACGACAGACTGAATATAACTAACAGCTAACAACACCCAAGCTAAAGTTATATATGCTGTTTCCATCCAAACATTACGAAATCCCTATAACTCCACCCCTCTTTCAGAAATTTTCAAACCCTAACATGAAACATAAACCCCTCCCTCTATTTTGTATTTTTTTATTTATATATATATATATATATATATATATATATATATATATATATATATTATATATATATATATATATATATATATATATATATATATAAGTTGAAATAAATATTGTTGTTATCAGTTTTGAATAAGCATCGGTATGATGAACACCTTAGAAAAATTCATGTTTAGATCCCCCTGTACGTCTCTCGTATGTGGCCCAACGGGATCGGGTAAGACCTACGCTTTACTAAAGTTCCTAAAACACCCTGTTCTATTCGAGCAACTCCCCGTTAAAATAATCTGGTGTTACACCATCTATCAATCTATTTTTAACGAATATAAAGATGTGATTCAATTTCATGAAGGTATATACGATGTAAAGTCTTTGGAAAATATACAGGGTCACAAAATTATTATCCTTGACGATTTGATGCATAAATTGAACGAGGATATAGCTGAAACTTTCACAGTCTACTCCCATCATTTAAACGTTACTGTGTTTTTTATAACACAAAATATCTTTCATCAGAATAAGTATATGAGAGATGTATCTTTAAATACACAATATCTAATTTTGTTCGGGCAAAGAAGAGACGTGAGTCAGATCAATGTATTAGCAACTCAAATGTTTCCTACTCAACGTAAAGAGTTTCTAAAGGTATATAAAGAAGTTACATCCATCCCACACGGTTATTTACTGTGTGATCTTCATCCTAAGAACACGTACAGGGTACTGTTACGTACAAACATCTTACCTAACGAAACTGAAATTGTCTACATCCCTGAATAACAATGAGCAAGCTGATTGAGAAATATTTACCAGTTATAAAAAACTACAGGAAACTAAGTAATGCTGAAAAACGTAAACATCTAAAATGTACATCATTTACCCGACTCGTATGTGAAATTTGTCTTAACCTTATAAAAGGAAATGTTCCAATAAAAGAGCCTCAGAAACAAAAGTTACGTCGACATAGCAACATCCTCAGAAAACTTACGCGTAAAATTAAAAAGAAGAATTTTTTAAAGAAAAAGAAACTGATACAGACAGGAGGAGCCTTCCTCCCTCTATTATTTTCCATTGTAACACCCTTTTTAACTAAATTACTAACTGGTAAAAGCTAATAATAATAATAATAATAATAATAATAATAATAATAATAAGAAAAAATAAATAATATTACTGTACAACAGCAACAACAACAACAGCAACAACAACAGCAACAACAACAGACTCAACCTACTACGTTATATGATCCTAAATTGGAACAAATGTCTAGTATCGAAAACGAGCTTGGCCAAATTTTAAATTCACATATGAACATTCACGAAAAAAGAATAAAGTATCAGGAGATATTACAAAAGTTAATAGATTTGAAGGAAAAATATACCAACTATAATGCCTCAAGTTCGGTAAATGAAACTGAAGAAGAAGCTGAAACTATTAATGATTTTAAATCTATTTTAGAAAGCAGTCTTCCAACCAGTGTAAAAAATAAAGGAATAGCTTTATATAACACTTTGAAAGGTCAAATTAATTGGGATTCCGATGGTCAGATTGTAATAAATGGGGATCCCATTATAGGTTCAAATATCGTAGACCTAGTTTCTGATCTTGTACGTAATTGGCGAAGGAAACCTGTCACAGGATGGCCTATAATAAAGCAAAAATTAAGAACAATTAATTTCCCTAAAAGTTTGATATTAAATTTGGAACGTTTAGCAGATGTGGAAAACGTGTACTCTACACCTAGAGCTATGGCTTCGAGCTCTTCGGCTGTAATGACGTCATACCCCTCTCCTTTAGGACTAATGAAAAAACGACCACGAAAGAATCCTTATCCTGCAGCGAAAAAATTAAGAAAAAAGGCCGGCTTGGGTAGAGAATGGTTAAAAATGTAGGCCTGAGATGCTATAAAACAGGTGTTCATTAACCCTTAGGCTTAATAGTTAGGGTTATCATTAGGTCTAAAATTACGAATAGCATTCCTGAAAGTCTTTGTATAAACATGAAAGTAACCCTAAAGTGCAGCTGTTCATTAATGGTTAGGGTTATCCATTAGGCTTACTGTTAGGCCTAAATTACGAATAGCATTCCTGAAAGCGTAGTAACCCTAAAGTGCAGGTGTTCATTTATCGGTTAGGCTTACCCTTTAGGCTTACTGTTAGGTTTACCATTAGGGTTAAATTAGTAAACATTTCTCTGATTGGTTGGTTAACGACCTCCCCTTTTTAGGGTTACAGAGTTCTCATCGCAGAGTCTGAAAGCATTCTTCAGTTGTACGTACGACTTTGCACTGTAACTGTCAACATGGTATCTCTAGTAAACACCAAGTTCGTAAACGATATTGTGTCATGGAAAATTTCTCACCCAAAAGATATAGTGAGCTTATTTTTTCGCCGTAAATCTACTGGGGAACGCTACTACACATGTTCCTCTCCACCTCATACAAATAATCGGCCTCTATTCCTATCGTGCGAAGATTTATCCCGCGTATTTGACGAAGTAAATACCTGGGTGAACGAAAAGTATATTTCATCTAGCGTAACAAATTCCTGGGGAGTTGCCACCGGAGGAGAAGACACCGACACGAAAAGATTGACTCTTGTATTCTCTTTACACAACAATATTGAAGCCATCGAGTTACGCAGTTGGTGGAGAAACAACCCTGAGGGTATATTCAGGCCATCAAGCTATGGGTTCATGATCGTAGGAAGAGAAAATATTACATCATTTATCAAGATGCGTGAAGAAATATCAAAACGTGAAGCCGAAGTCTCCAAATTGGATGATCTTATCAATACAGCCCACCGCTTGTTATACACCGTGTATAACGAAAACTATACGTTTGACGCTCAATTAGCAGATGTTATGGATGTTATAGATATTGAAAAATTTACTTTTCATTGGGAAAAAGAAATGAAGACTCCTGCATACAAAGATCAAGACTTAAAAATATCGGCAAGAGATATTTACACATACGTGACGACGGATGGACTCAACAGTCTCCGTCAGTATATTATAAATACACAGTATCTGCTAAGTCCTATGGCCCAATCTCAAGCTTATTAAATATTTTTGTGATTATACCTTTGAAATTAGTTTATGTGATTGTATTATATTGTAAATATGTATTATATTTTAAAATATGCACATGTTGTAAGCATATTTGAACTACTTTTTATGAAACTAATTTGTGTAAGATGTTGTACATATAATTTTAATGATTAAAAATTGCTTTTTTAAAAATATTTGTTTCCTTTTCCTCTTTTATTTATCTTATATATATATATATATATATATATATATATATATATATATATATATATATATATATATATATATATATATATATATATATATATATATATATATATATATATATATATATATATATATATATATATATATATATATATATATATATATATATATATATATATATATATATATATATATATATATATATATATATATATATTTTTTTGTTTTTATTTGTCATTGATCACGATGGAGGTAAAGGAGGCGGTCGATAAATATTACTATGACATGAAACAGCCTTACAGTTATGGAGGCTTTTCAAGGTTCGCTTCAAAGTTTCCTCACATTAATAAAAAAGAACAAGGGGAGGATGCTTTTACTCTGCATAAACCTATACGGAAAAAATTTCCAACACGAAAAACCATAGCCCTCCATTTAGATAACGTCTGGCAGTTAGATTTGACCGAAATGATAAAATATAAATCTTACAAGGGTATCAATACATTCTTTTTGTGATAGATGTATATTCCAGGTATTTATGGTTAAAGGCTTTAAAAGATAAAAAGTCAAAAACTGTTGCTGAAGCTGTGAGAGAAATTATAAATGAGGATAACAGATATCCTCAATTGATGTGGTCAGATAAAGGTTCAGAATTTTTAGGTAAAGAGTTTCAAGACATAGTTACAGAGTATGACATAGGGTACTACAACACATTTTCAGTTAATAAAGCTGCAATAGTTGAAAGAGTACAAAGAACTATAAAAGAAAGAATGCATAGATATTTCACGAAAATGAATACATTTAAATATATAGATATACTGCAAGACTTGGCTTATTCTTATAATAGGTCTTATCATAGAACACTTAAGAAGACCCCTCTAGAGATGGTGAAGACAAAACCCTCAGTTCCTAGTCGTCCTGTACGAAAAATAAAAGATAACACAGGCATTAAATTAGGAGATTACGTGAGAGTGTCTAGGTCAGATGAAAATTTCAGAAAAGGGTATGAGGCGGGATGGTCGAGAGAAGTTTTTAAAGTAGATACAATCAGAGAATTTCCAAGAGACGGGTTAAAATTATACTATCTTGAAGATTTAGATGGCGAACAAATAAAAGGAGGGTTCTATAAACAAGAAATACAGAAAATACGGTTTGATCCTAAGAGTAATGAATATAAAATAGAAAAAATATATCAAAAGGAAAGGAAAAATAAACAGTATCTTGTTTCAAATGGATAGGTTACCCAGCGAAGTTTAATATTATATAAATGCTAGTGAAATTAAGAAAAACATTGATCAGTTTACTTTGTGAAATGGAGAAGGAAGATCATTTCTATTTAACTCTGTCATCTTCGGCATCTTTGGATCTAAAAATAAAATATCAGACTATACAACCCAATTATTGAACCCTATAACTTTGATTGAGAAATATATGAAGCAGGCCTTAAAGTGAAATAATTTTGACGTTTATATAGAGAATAGCCTGGATATTATTATTTGTTTTTTCTCGATATTGAAATGTTGATAATGTTAAAAATGTATTAAATTTTAAAGCTGATACGGCGACTATCAAACGAGGCAACAATGAATATTTCTTTGAAAGATATTTCATAAACCACGGTCACTATAATTCGGTTACTGATGTGTTCATAGACTTAAACAAAAAATTTGAAGAAAGCGTATTCACGATCTGGAATAATAATCAGTTTATCTTTGAAAGCCTTAGAGAGTGGTTGAATGCAATCAGCCTCATCCTTCCCCTCCTCCTCCCCCCATTTCCTCGCGAGCTCACGAAGTGAACCATTGCGGGTGGTCTGAGGGGCACAGGGGTAGGCCGACAGACAGGTGGGCGGGCGGGACGGGGAGGGGGGTGGGTTATAATGCGAGAATAGGAACAGGTAAGTAAATAATATATATATATATATATAGCATAGCATATATACAGTTATAATATATATTTATAGATTTATTGATTTAATTATTGCTTTTTATAAATTAATTAATTAATTAATTAATTAATTAATTAATTAATTCATTTTATTGTTTTATTCATTTTTATTATTTCGAAAAAAACCTTCGGTTTTTTTCGTCGATAAAAATCCGGAAATTTACTTCCGGTTTTACTTCCGGTTCCAGGCGGTTGATCGTTTACTTCCGGTTTTACTTCCGGCCTGCGATATAGATGCTCAACTACATTTTATTGTTTTATTCATTTTTTTATTTCAAACCGAAGGTTTTTTTCGGCCGGCAAAGGCCGAAATTCTACTCCGGTTCAGGGCGGTTGATCGTCATTCCTGTTTTACTTCCGCCTGCGATATATAGATGCTCAACTACTAATAATATGTAAATTATTTTTATATTTTGCTTAATTAAAGGTATGAAATGAAGTGTTGAAATATGCGTTTCAAAATTTTCATTAGGCGTGAGTTTCATTTATATATAATTCTATGTTATTACTTCAATTGCTAAAACCAAACTGGTAGCTCTTCACGTATTGCAATTTAACAAACCAGGTTCGCTTCGATTATTTGAATGGGTTTCCTTGATATGATCAATACATCAATAATTTCTTAATAAACACCAATATGTCAATGATTATCGATTTTATTCGAGAGAGATATATATATATATATATATATATATATATATATATATATATATATATATAATAATAATAAGGATAAGTATGTAAGAGCGCTCGCTAGTAAATCGGTTGAATGTGAACGAGTTGATACTGAACAAATCTGGGGGTAAATGAAGGAAGCAATTGTTAGTAGTGAAAAGGAAGTGTGTGCTAAAGTAGGAAGTAAGAATGTTAACATGAATGGTGGAATGAATAGGTGATGCAAGCAGTTAAAAAAAGAAGTTGTGTTGGTTGAATGTACTAAAGCAATGATGAAGTTTCAAAAGAAAGATGCTTGGAATTATATAAGGAGGAAAAAAGAAATACTAAAAGGTGCATACGTAGGAGAAAACAAGAGGTAAATGAACAGTTTGGAAGGGAGGATGAATGAGGACATACAAGGGAATAGGAAGCTCTTCTGGAAGGAAGCGCGAAAGGTTAAGAATGAGAATAAGGGGAATCTGCTTAGAATAATGAAGGATGGTGCTTTTGTAACTGATGAAATGGATGTGAGGGAGTGTGGAAAGAACACTCTGAAAATCTGCACAACATTAACAGTAATGATGAGGTAAGTAAGGAATGCGTGTGGGCTTTGATGGCGCAAGCGATGAAATGTGGCATGGTGATGAGGTTATTAGGTGCGAAAGGAGGTAATGGGTGAGTGAGAAAGTTGAAGAATGGTAAATCTGGAAGTATAGATGAAATTACTGGTGAAACGAGATGGTGATTAAGATTGGATTTGGGGTTGTGTAATAAAGCGTTTATGAGGGTATAGTTCCAAGTGATACTGGAGGAGAAAGGGTATTAGTACCCTTTTATATAGCAGTAAGGGAGAAAAGTAGGGAACCAGAAATTATAGGGGAATAAGTTTATTGAGTGCTAGGAAGGTATATGCTGGTATTTTGGTCGAAAGAGTAGGTCGAGTGACTCAGGGGACTGATTAGAAGAACAAGGTGCGTTTAGAGTGGTAGGGATATATGGATCAAATCTTTACATTGAAACAAATGATTGAGAAAATGAGGGAGAAGAAGAATAAATTATATTTAGGTTTTACGGATTTACAACAGGCGTATTGATAGAGTTAATAGGAAGCTTTATTATATTAGTGATATATGGTGTTGGTGGCTTCTGAAATGGAACTAAAGTATGTAAGGATTATAGGGAAGTGTAAGAACAGTTTTTGGTGTCAATGGTGATTGGTTTAGGACTAATAGGAGTCAGACAGGGTTGTGTTATGTCTCTGGTTAATCAATTTGTATATGATAGTTAAGTTTGAATTAGAGGTGGGATGGCAGGAAATGGTGTTAGAAATGATGGAGAATGGAGATGAAAGGAGGGTGGTGCCCTACCTATTATATGTGGATTTGATTTTGTGTGGTATGGCGAATCTAAAGAGAGTTTGAGAGGATTGGTAGAGAGAGATTTGGCAGGGTATGTAAAAGGAGGGGTCTTGAAAGTAAACGAGATAAGAGTAAGGTTATGGTTGTGAGTGAGGACAGTCCTCAGTGTGAAGTTATGTTAGATGGTGAGCTGCTGGAGCAAGTGTCTGAGTTTAAATATTAGGTATGTGTTGGAGGAGAAGGGAACGCGTGATGATGCAGAGTGTAGTAGGAAAGTTGTGAATGGCAGGAAGGTTGCAGGTGCAATTACACAGAAGGTTGCTGCAATTAAATCGTTGGTGAATGTAAGGGACTAATTGAGGGCGCTAGAGTCTTACATGAGGGTATGTTGTTACCTGTGTTATTGTATGGTAGTGAGACCATGGTCTGGGCCAAGAATATAGATCTAAAGTTCAATGTGTAATTCAGATGAAACAATCTTAGGGGTACATGCTAGTGAGAAGAATTACAAAATGAGAAATGAACTTATTAGAGATGTGGTGTGAAGAAAGGCAAATGAGAGAATAAATGAAAGTGTGTTGAGAGGTTTGGTAATGTGGAAAGGATGAATGATAACCGGTTGGTTAAGATGTATAGGGGAGAGTGTGTTGGGAACCGGCCGGCTGGGAGACTGAAGAGAAAGTGGATTGAGTCGGTGAACGAATGCCTGAAAGAGAGAAATGAGTTTGGCAGAGGTGAGGGAATAAAGGCAAGGACAGGAGAGAATGGCGGGGCTGTATGGGGCATGGTTGGGGCCCCTACTCGGCTGGCGGATGAACTTTATGGTTTGGTTTTAAATTATTAAGGTGAGGGTCCGTCGCGGAACCATGAATTTAGGTGATTTTTCTGTCTGTGACGAGTTTTCACTAATAGACTATAAAGGAGGGGTAGGTAAGGCTGGGCTTTCTTTTTCGACATTTGTCATACTCTCCTACTGTTTTTCTTTTTCCGATGCTTTTAGCGCCTCTGGCTCCCAATCTTGAGAAAAAAAGGTAGATGAAGAAAGAAATATATATATATATAGTGTTATATATATATATATATATATGCAGTGTTATATATATATATATATATATATATATATATATATATATATATATATAGTCAGGGATTGGGAGTCAGAAAAATAAAATCGACTCCCGACTCTGACTCCCAGAGTCGATATTAAAACAACTGACTTCAGACTTCGACTCTAGGAAATCGACTCCCGACTCCCGACTCCTGACTCCCAATGGAAAATTTCATATAATACACACATTTTGTACGATTATTAATAGCATTGCTCGTTAAGATAATTCGTTAATGCACAACACAAGTTATTTTGCTTTATAAAACTAGTTTATTTGTTTTTGTAAAATATTTCCGTAATTACTGATTAATAAAATTCTATAACTGAATGTCAT
This sequence comes from Trachelipus rathkii, assembly GCA_015478945.1. Lineage (NCBI taxonomy): Eukaryota > Metazoa > Arthropoda > Malacostraca > Isopoda > Trachelipodidae > Trachelipus > Trachelipus rathkii. The sequence continues at coordinate 3,385 of JABUQX010069669.1, read as the reverse complement.
GCTGGTAATAAAAATAAATAAATAAAAAAAGAGAATAACCTGTTAGAGCCAAAAGATATTACTCCACTATGCCAACAACCATCCGCGCCGGCCATCGTGATGCAAACGACTCTTTGTAATTTGTACCTCTATCAGGTATCTCAAATTAAAGTTGTTTTCACAGATATTGTGCTAAGAAATGTAAGAATGCTAAAGTAAATGGGAAGTAAATTTAGCACAAATATAAGAAAATGTTCACCAACGTAAAGAATTTCCTGGGTTTCTGGAAGCTGCTATTAGCTGTTTATACTTAGGTAGGAACAGTGATGAAAGTGTAAAAACAAGATGGCGGCGTAGGAGGAGCTTGATAGATGAATGTTGCCATCCATAAAATTAGTTTAATGTCTTACTAGCAACTCATTCATTAGTTGATCACTATTTGTACATAAACAATGTTACTTTTTTTATTTTTGTGTAGTTTCAACACCACAAAAAGTCTATTAAACAGCCATCTGTGCGACAGTAAACAAAAACGTCTGCCGGCGTACAGTAAATTAGAACAGGATTAAAAACGCTTAAATCTTATTTTTATTCTAAATGTTATCGTTTCTGGTCACTTGTGTGTCTGATAAGAAATGCTAACTGTGTTTAGCACGACTTTAGTACTTAAACGGACGTTTGCTTACAATTTCTTTGATCAGCTGTTGTGATGGGAGCAATGTGGTGTTAGAATTTAACAGAAATAAAAATAGTTAAATGGTTTATATTGGCAATAATTGATCAACTACGTGGATAGTATTTACGACTAAAAGAAATTAGATTTAAAGCCAATTTTAGGAATGAAACATTCATCAAATCATCGAACTAACTACGACGCCATCTTGTTTGTTTACATTTTTCAAGTATTTTTCAAATTCGGCCAGCACGGGAAATAGCAACCTTATAGAATTGTAGGGTGCCCTTTATTGAGAGTATTTTCCGGCCTGGTGCTAAATTCTGACAAAACTAACGCAAATTTTAGCATTTTTACGTTCTTGTAAGACAAAGTCGCAAAAATGCAGATTTGGTTATAGCTGCAATCATATTCTTTGTTTGAAACAAGGGAATAGACGTAATGAATTTTTTTATCTCGAGTTTTAAATGATAATAAACTTTTTATTTAGATTTTGAACATAATATCTAAATACTTTGAAAAGTAGGTAAATACTGTATTTAAATACATTAACAGAAATGTATTACTAAATACAATTTTAGATAATTAAAGTATTTAAATACCGCTCCGAAGCCTTGAGATATATATATATATATATATATATATATATATATATATATATATATATGGTATATATATATATATATATATAGTATATATATATATAGTATATATATATATATATATATATATATATATATATATATAGTTATCAGTTAAAGAGGAAATCATTTAAGCCAAATGTTTATTTGGGCGGTAAGGGATGAACTACTGGTTTCTCAAGAAAAATATTAGCGTATTCGGACTCAGGAAGAAAAAATACCATAGAAAATGTTAAAATATCGCTGGAAAAAGTTTTTCTTTTCTTTTAATATAAGGAAAAATTAAAAATAAACAATTTAAATTGTACAAACAAATGTCAAAATAAAAAAATGTACGTCTTTTATAATAAAAATTCAATTAAGTTTTTCCAAATTTTTGTGTGAAAAGTTTATACAAAATTGTTTTGGGAGTCGAAAGGAGTCGTTTTTTTAAATCGACTGACTTTAGGTAATTTATTCCCTCCTTCCCCCTTAAAAACGCTCGACTCCCGACTCCGACTCCCCATCCCTGATATATATATATATATATATATATATATATATATATATATATATATATATATATATATATATATATATATATATATATATATATATATATATATATATATATATATATATATATGAGTATATATATATATATATATATATATATATATATATAGCAGTGTTAATATTATATATATAAACTACCTTTTAACGTGTTTTATCCCCTATGCAGGGGGTAATATTAGGGGGACCACAGGAAATTGAACTTTAAGGCCGGCTATCCCAAACCAGCGCCAACGTGTTCGCAGTCGAGTTTTAATTTTTGCCCCCGTAAATAAAACTCCAACTGCTACGCAGATGATTATATATATATATATATATATATATATATATATAAGAAAGAAGTTATATATATATATATATATATATATATATATATATATATATATAGTATAAATATATATATTTAGTGATGCATACCGATACCATGGTATCGGTATCGGTCGATTTTTGAAGTATCAGTATTTTTGTATAGTAGTATCGGTATTGGTAAAATTTTGCCGATACCAAACATTTCTCGCCTTTAAATATATATATATATATATATATGGTAGCATATATAAAGGTATATGTATATAGATATAGTAAGAGTATATATATATATATATATATATATATATATATATGGTGTCTTACGAGTTATGTTACAGCGGTGTATCACCTCTGTACGGGATGTTTAAGCAAGGAAATGCTTAGAATATAAGTTCGGATATTATAATCATTAAGGGAGGATGATATGTTATGTTAATGTTCGCGCACACGCACACGAAACCGTGCATCAAACATACGAATGTCGAAATGGGGATGATATATTTTTATGGCTTCTGTGAAATGCAAATAAAAAAATGAGGTGGGGTTTTCCTCTCGACATTTTTTGATACGGTTGTTCGTTTCACCACGCAATTTACCCATAAACAAGTAGACGCCCCGCACAGATATATCATTTGCGTTGACAACATAGTTGATGCAATAGATTGGTAAGCGTCAGTGTTACCAAACATTAGTTGGTAACGTGAATGTGAAATGGTTGAAGAAAACAATGTATTCAATACAGCTCATAATATCGATACATGTAATGTAATAACGCTGTTAATAGTATCATAACAAAGATTTACACCTATGAATCTTATCCACAGTATGCAAGAAGGGAGAAGAACGTCAGATCGTTTCAACTTGTACATACAGTACAAATGTTGTTCGAAGACGCCTTCATCCACGCGAATACATGCCTCAGCTCTCTGGCGCCAGTTTCATTACATGCCAATGACAGTGATGCCGGGTTGATTCTCCTACATGCGTTGGTTATTCGACAGCGAAGATTATCTTGCGAGGTTACTGGGTCATTAAACCCAGCGTACACGGTATGTTTGAGATAACCTACAGAAAGTAGTCCAGTGGTGTTAAGTCGGGTGAACGCAGACCATGGAAATGAGCCAGATCTTCCGATCCATCTTCCCCATTAGCGGCACGAAAACGCGGTGCGTTTCACGATAAATGCGAAAACGTCAAACACCATCTAGGAAACTGAACGAAGTAAATACCG
>JABUQX010069667.1:12500-34028 GCA_015478945.1 Trachelipus rathkii | reverse complement strand
ATATATATATAAAGAGAGATATATATATATATATATATATATATATATAGAAAGATAAAGATATATATATATATATATATATATATATATATATACTGTATATATATATATATATAGGTATATATATACATATATATATATATATATATATATATATATATATATATATATTAAGTTAATTCAATTAAATAAATAATTTTGAAAGAGATTTCGAAAATTTTTTTAAATAAATACATTAATATTTTAATTATATTTTATTTCCTTTCCGAATCTTCGTTTGATATATCAAATTTTGAATATTTTTTATGTTAAAAACTCGGGAAAATTATAATTGGCCTCATTTTTAATTTGAAATCATAGTAAAAAAAAAGAAAATTGATTATATTTAGGTATGTTTATATATATTTGCATCATTTAAAACAAAGGAGTAATGGAATTAAAATATATTTTTGCTTTTGTTTGATTTAACCCCCTATTATTTAGTGTAAATTTACAGCTAACCCCGGTGAAAACCTCGGTTTTTCCTGATTTTTGGTCGGGGCCGGGGTTGTCGCTAAAATGGCCGGCTGGGGCCGCTGGGGTTGTGCCGGGGCCCTGTCGCAAGTGTTGGTAACTTTGTCCATATAGTATATATATATATATATATATATATATATATATATATATATATATAGTTATATAGTATATATAAAGTATATATATATATTATAGAAAGTATATAGTATATATATATATATATATATATATATATATATATATATATATATATATATATATGTTATATATATTTATATGAACTTGTCCTTTAAAAGGAAGTTAACCTATAATGTATATCGAACGAACGATGTAATCGATTTTTTCGATTATTTCAAATTTTGTTTTGTTTTTTAACTAAAGGAATACCCAAGATTAAATGGCAAAGATGGAAAGAGTCAGAGTCTTCGCCTCAGCGGGGACGCACCGCTGTTGGATCCCCAGTGCTCATAGTACCAAAGTGGTAACTTTCGCGCTCTTCATTGGAGTTTTAGTAATACGGTATACTGCAGGGGCTGCACGCAGCTTTCTGCGATTTTCGATTTCAGGTTCTTTATGTACCTTTTTGGGCGCGCGACAAGCTCATATATATATATATATATATATATATATATATATATATATATATATATATATATATATATATATATATATATATATATATATAGTATATGTATATATATATATCAGCATCCCGAAGAGGCCAGGCATGTAACTAAAAACTATAACAGCTACACGAAAATATATATCATTTTATTAATCAGGACATTTTTACCCCGAAATTAAAAAAATAAAATAGTGTTTTTTTAAAAAAATTAAAATTGTTAAAAAAGTTGGAAAAATTAGTTTTTTGAGAATACGAAGAAGCTGGAGTAGTCGAGGGAAGTGCAAAGTTGCCAACGTTGAATTTCTTTTTCTTTTATAACCAAAGAATCTCGACGCGGGTAAAATTAAAGATGGATAGAAGTCGGGGTTTCTCGGTCTACCGGGGATGTGATTGGGACTTCTGTCCCCCTGTCCCCTCCGTCGGCGAACCCCTGAAAGGATATGAAAAAAATAAGATTTTCTTCAAAGCGTAAAATAAAATGGTATTTTGGCAACTTTTACTTGTTAACTTAATGGAGTGATTCAAGGTCAATCCTTTACTCTACTTTGCCTGGTTTGATCCTTTTAATATTTCAGGCAGGGTTGTATTTATTTGAGAAAAACTTGATTTTTTGATTTGATTTGATTTTTGAGAATCGTGACGTCACGCAAATATAATTTGTAACAAACTTTTTTTTTTAAAGTTCGATTAAGTATTATTTTTAACCCTTCTATAGAAAAAGTCCTAAAATAGACTTATATAGTCTATGACACAATGAAACAGAAACACTAAAGAGTGTTATTTGTAATAATGATCAGAAATAAAAGAAACATGTTTGAAACATGATCTTTGTTGACATTTAAAGTGTAGAAATTTGAACAGAGTAGCCTTGTTATGATATATTAATTTAATTTTTTATTTCTACAAATTAAATCACTTAAATATCATCCAAAAAAATAAAATGTCTACATAGGGCTAGGCAAAATCAAAAAAAATCATGATTTTTGGAGCAAAAAAAAATCAGTTGAAAAATCAATTGATTTTTCCGTGCCATCCCCACATTATTAAGGTGTTTTTATTGTAAATATTAGAATAAAATAATTTTTTAAAGTTTTGTCGATGAAATTACTTGCTGAAATCAAAAATGTGATTTATTTTCCTGTAGATGTTATAGTTTTCTAGTTACATGCCTGGCCTCTTCGGGATGTTGGCCTTATATATATATATAGCAAAGAGTATATATATATATATATATATATATATGAGTTGAGCATATATATATATATATATATATATATATATATATATATATATATATATATATATATATAAGATATATATCAGGGATTTTATACGGAAAATCAATTGATTTTTCACTCTGATTTTTTGTTCAAACATGATTTTTGCTTTATATATGTATATTTTTTAAATTTTTGGATGTTTAAGTGATTTAATTTCAATAAAAATAAAAAATTAGAATTATAAATATCATAGCAAGGCTACTCTGTTTCAAATTTCTACACTTTTTAAAAATGTCAACAAAGATCATGTTTCAAACATATTTCTCTTTATTTCTGATGTAATATATTATCATTATTACAATATGAAATAACACTCTTTAGTGTTTCTGTTTCATTGTGTCATAGACCAGTGGTCTCCAATTTTAAGATTTTGAATTCAGATATAGGGCCTAGGGTAAATAATAATTAATCGAACTTAAAAAAAAAAGTTTGTTTACAAATTTTATTTCGCGTGACGTGCCTATCAAAAAATATAAAAACCAAAAAAAAAAAATCTAAAATTGATTTTTTTCTCAAAAATCCAAAAAATCCAGATATAGTAATAGGTATATATATATAGATATATATATATATATAAGATATATATATATATATATATATATATATATATATATATATATATATATATATATATATATATACATATAGTTAGTATTTAATTCACTGTTTAAGACAGTGGCGTAACTATATCATAGGGGCCCCTTCGCAAAGGGAAATGGGGTTTCAACTATATAGCAGCAGTATAGTTATATATATATATATATATATATATATATATATATATATATATATATATATATATATATATATATAAATATATAAGTGAAGTATAGAAAGTGAGTATGTATATATATATATATATATATATATATATGGTTTATATGCTATTTATCAGATTAGTGTACCCTTTTGTATTGGAGAATTAGATATTTGCATACAAAAAGTAATGACATTTTGGTGAAAGAGTATGTAAAATGATATAACAGCCTCTTAAAAGTGGAAAACATGGCTAGTTATTCCCTTTCACCTTTTGTACGTAATTTCTAATCACCTCTCTAAAAACACTACATTCTAATTCTCCAAATGTGGCTATTATTACTATATTTACTTAAATATCTACTTCCTTCCAAAAATAAGTATCAATTTGTTAATTGATATATTTATATTATATTTATATATTTTTTTTTTTTTATATATATATATATATATATATATATATATATATATATATATATATATAGGGTATATAGTATATATATATAAGAGTATATATATATATATATATATATATATATATATATATATATATATATAAATGGTTAAGAAATTATAGAATAAGAATGTTAACTTACCAAAATTCGTGTGAATATCTGTTCTCGGCTTCTGTCAAAATATTCGAAAGGGAGAATATTTTTATAGTTTTTTACCAAAACGTTTTTGGCCTATTGCTTGATGGATTAACCAATTCTTCAGATCAAGAGTACAACATGTTTCATTTTCAATGCTTAATATAGCCAATGCCCATTCTGTTTTGCCTGCTATTGTTCTTAAAAAAGCTTTCCTTATTAACTTGCCTGAGCTTTGACTAATCTTTCAGCTGTTGCAGATGTTACTGGTAACGTCAAATACAACTGAACTGCTGTATCTGGTAAGCTACTTCTGTTAAGCAGCCGTTTTCTACGAATAAAAAGTTTGCTAAATTTTAATAGTTACCATATTTTTCATTTTCCCTTCTGTAGTCACTAATGCTTTGAAGGTGATTAATTGTTCATAAACCGAAAGATAAATCTAAATCGTATTTTTCTACCAGTTTTGTAGCCTTTTCTTGAAACTTTTCATTTCGTAGCTCTGCTATTTCTGCAGGAGCAAGAAATGAAAATAACTCATTAACATTGTTCATGCTAATGTTCATGCTATCCGTTCATTAATATATCAAGAGATTTATTGAAAACCCTTATTATAAAGGCTTTCAATGGGTCTTCAATTCTTTCATAAGATAAAGCTCATCAAAAAACTTTTTAATCTGTATTTAACGTCTGGAAGTAATTTTTGCTTCAATGTTCCAATGTGCTAACTCCGTAGTTTCTCTCACTACATCTTCAAATTTGTGTCTTAGCTCACATAAGTTTGATTTTGCTTGTTCCAATAGGTAATTTGCTTTCTGAAGATCTGTATTTGGACTTGCTTCCTGAGACCAAGGGCTTCGTTTCTTTCATTTGACTTCTTAATCATAAATATCACTTGAGATAAGAACTGCGAAATACTTTTGAAATTGCTTTTTATTGCTAGTAAGGAATCATACTTGATGACCACCTAGTTGGACAATTTTTTAGTGTTTTTGTGATGTATTCGTTATTTGTTGAACAGCTAATTCCTTGCCACCGAGCTGTAGTAGAACTGAAATACACATATACTTTTTCCAGTTTGTCATTAAATTTTTGAAGAGCCATTATATCTCTTACAGAATCATTAAGAATTAAATTTAAATTATGAGCTGCACAATGAATGTATCTGCATTTGAACAATTTTCTATGATACGAGCTCCGAAGTCCCGAATATTTCCCCGCATATTTGCTCCATCATACCTTGACCCTCTGCATTTTTAATTTAATGTTTTTTGTTATTCAATACCTTACTATTTGTTTTTTCAAAGTTGGCACGTTCTCTGTTATGTTAGTTAAAAACTCACTGGCCTTCTTCTTCTCAGGTGCAACTATTTGCACTCCCTACTTTTCACCCCCCAAAAATAAACATAAAAATGTTAATTTTCAGCCCCCGATTTTGACCTATAAACACCAAACTGTAATCTTTTTTGGGTTCCTTAAAACATTGTTTTCGGATGTTTGTACCGAAGTCATTCTTTCAGACCTCAATTTTCAAACCCATGTTTTTGAAATTTTTCGTATCAACTTCTACAATTCCAGGATATACCTTATTTCAACATGAAATCAAGCTTGCAAAATGAAGAGATAGACCTATTTCATACAGAAATCAAAGAGAATTTTTACAGCCTATGACATTTTTTTTTCCTGTTCGTGAGAAGTGAATGAAATTTTGGCATACGCAGTTTCGTAAGTATTGATTTTCTGCTATGCAGTGCTGAGGATATTTATTAATTTTGGATTTATTTTGGACGTAATTTTTTAAAAAAATTTGAAAATTTTTAAAAATTTTCTTTGAATATCTAAAATTTTTAAAATATAGTTCTCTGAAAGATGTTGAGGTCATAGTCAATTTTTCAATTTTTCAAAAGTTCGTAATGTTGAAAAAGTGAAATATTTGGATATTTTTTTTTTTTTATACTTGTCCGATCAACATCAAATTTTCAGGCTTGTATAGTCGGGGTCGACTTTTTTAAGTTTATATATATATATAGTATATATATATAATATATATATATATATATAGTATATATTTATATATATATATATATATATATATATAGTATATATATATATATATATATATATATATATATATATATATATATATATATATATATATATATATAGCAGTTAGTAAAAAGAGTGGAAGTTGTTTATGTGTATATATATATATATATATATATATATATATATATATATATATATATAGAAAGTAGAAGGGTTTATAGACATATATTATATATATATATAGTTAGTTATATATATATATATATATAAATATATATATAGATATATATATATATATATATATAAAAAAATTTATATATATATATATATATATATATATATATATATATATATATTTCATTTATTATTTGCTTTGTTTGTTCCTAATTATGGGCCCTTTAATTGTAATTCCCCGCACCGGGGTCTGTGTGGGGCCGTTAGTTACGCCTGTTTAAGACTTTTTGAACTCTACATATAATTGTCGCCTAGAAATCGTCGTTTAAAATTTACCCCGTAATTTTAAGAACTTCATTTTTAGTAAATATTAAAAGGAATTTTTTTTTTTTTTTTGGCCGTTTTTCGTCATTTAAAGTTTTACGCAGGGTGCGGTAAAGGCAAGCTATTATTGTTTTAGCTCGAATTCTCGTAAATTGACCACGACAGCTTTTGAAGTTTAGTCACTTATGGGTAAAATTTGCCCTGTACTCAAGCATTTTTAACCGCCATGCACTAGCATTTTTGCGCCCGTCCATTTTAACTGCCCCAATTTTCGAGCATTTTTATTGCCCTGTATTAAGCATTTTTACGAAGCCCCACACTAAAGCATTTAACTGCCCCTACCAAGCATTTAACCGTCTCTGCCTTCACATTTTTAAAGGCTCCTGCACTAAGCATTTTCATTGCTCTGTACTGTTTTTAACACAGTATAAATAGCTGTCACTTAGGACATTAGGACATTAGCACCTGTCCATGTTCTTCAGGAAAAATTTATTGGTCTCTATATATCAATAGATGTAAATATTTTGTAGACTTGTATCATGTCCCCTGTGAGAATCTACCGAAAACATTCCTAACTCCTTCAGCCTCCTCATGCCTTATCTCCTCAAACCCAGAAATTCCATCCTTGTTACCTGCCGTTGCACTCTCTAGCATATTAAGTCTTTCTTTAAATAGCCCAAACTTGTGCAACACTTGTGTCAGCCTAACATAGTTGGTTATACAGTTTACTTAGAGTTACTTCCGTTTTGTAAACAACATTGTGATTTATTATACCTAGCATCTTATTTCAAACATTGATTAGCTACTTTTAAATTACTGCTTATAATCACACCTTTTTCTTGGTCCACAGACCCAAGCCAATCCATTCATATTGTAGTTAAACTTTTATTTGAGTAACCTAGGTGAAGAACCTTACACTTTTACTATTAAAATTCATTTGCCACTTATCTGCCCACCCAAGAAGTTTATCAAGATCATTTTGAATCTTTATGCATCCTTCACTATTCCTAACTGAGGTGGCTACTTTAGTATCATCTGCAAACTTAGAAACCTTGTATATTGAAGTCCCTGGTCTAAATCATTTATATTATGAGGAACAATAGTGGCCCCCAGTACTGAACCCTGTGGGACACCAATTTCACTATTTCCCACAGACATTTATTCCCACGAAGAAATACACTGTTTTTCATTTCGCAAACTACACCCTTTAATCCAACCATACCACTCCACCAATACCACATTGCAATAACTTCATCAGCTATATGTGGGGAACCTTATCAAAAAGCTTTACTAAAGTCTAATAATATCAACTGGATTTCCTCGGTCGATGCAGTCAGTAATGTATTCCATACATTCTAAGTCTGACAAGACCTACCCTTTCTGAAACCGTACTGGGAGAATATTACACAATCTTGTTATCTTCTAAATATTTATCTATATGCCTTTCCAGAACCTTTACAACCAGATGTTAAGCTAACTGGCCCATAATTTCCCAAATCTTCCTTACTAATCTTTCTTATAAATAGTTACCAACATATGCCATTTTCCAGTCATCTGGTACCTCACCAAAGGTTATAGATCGCTTAAAAATCAAATAGTCTTTGCAATGCTGGTACTACCCTTTTTCAGAATTCTACCATATAGCTATACCATCAGGGCTGCAGCTTTATTTGGGTCAATATGATCTAATAAATGTTTAATATCTTTTACATCAATTCTTTAAGTCTATTTGTTACATGCAAACAAGAACTATTAGTCTCCAACTATTACTAATCTTTCCTTAGTAAACACTGAAGCAAAATAGCATTGAAAATGTTGACCATTTCCTTATCTGAACTAATTAAATTTTCATCAATTTTAATTGGAACAATTCTCCTATTCTTACTTTTAAATTATAAAAGCTAAAAAACTTCAGATTCTTATTACTATTCCCTGCTAAATTAATTTCTGCCTCTTTGCCTTTCTTATTGACTGTTAGTTCATTTATATTTTTCCCATAATTTTCTAAATCATCTTCCCATACTACCTTCTTTGAATATTTAACATCTGTTACACTTCCTTTCTCTGTTCCTATTCCACCAAAACAGGTTTTCTCTTCGTCGCCTAATGGGTTTATCTTTTTAAAACATGTACTGACTGAATATTTTCATTAAAATTTTGTTGAAATGTGTTCCCACATGATAAAATTTGGTCTTTAAACTCTTTATCCTAAGTCAGTTGTACTAAGCATGTCTCGAAATTTTTTAAAATCGCCATTTCGGAAAAAGATCTTTTCTTTATTAACTTGTAATTTGGCCCAGATATTACATTCATATACCTAATTATATTATGGTCACTAAGTCCCAAATTCTCCTCAACTCTAATCCACCATACTTTTATCGTTAGTTAATATTAAGTCTAGTAGTGCAGTATCTTGTGGGTTCTTGGATCCATCTGGGTCAAAAAGTTATCTAGTATACAATTATGAATGCAGAACTACTATGGTCCATACTAGACAAGGATCGAATGCCAGGAAAATTAAAATTACCCATTATGATTTCCTTTATTGTGGCATGCTGTCTCTATTTCTTCAATCAAATTTCTGCGTCTAATTCTGACTCCTGGCCAGAGTGTCTGTGCCCTCATTCTAAATGTGATTTATTGTATATAAGAATATACCTACCCACACCGAATGTCACTGATTCATTTAAAGTCAGTCACAATACAGATTGAATATTGAAAGCTTTTAACATAAAAGCGCCACACCACCACCCTTCTTTTCCTCTACGCTGGTATAAATAAAGCGAATATCCGTCTACTATGAAGCACGTCTTAAATTCGGCAAGTACGGGAAATAGCAACCTTACATGTCTACTATGAAGCACGTCTTAAATTCGGCAAGTACGGGAAATAGCAACCTTACAGAATTTAGGAAATTCCTTACGTTTGGTGAGCATTTTTCTAAATTTGTTTAACAAAAACGAAGGCAAACTCGAGCATTTCTTACGTTTAGTAAAAAACGAAAATGGCTTTAGTCGAAGCCCAGCCTAGCTAATGTTTTGCTACAAGTTGTTTTTATTATTGCTTATGTATTATTTACACATTTTATAAGTTTTATATTTATACATTTTTTGTATTTATAAATTTATACTATATGTTTTTCTATATATCATGTTTACCATAGGGCCTTAGGCATAGCATAGCCTACTAAATTTTCATTGGGCCTACCTCATTTTTGAAAAGAAATCGTTGGTAAAAGCCTATTTATTTATTTTTGACATTTTTTAGTGTTGGTGAAGCTTTATTTTATCTCAATTCAAACCATAAAAACAAAATATATTGAAGGGCATTAAATGCAACCTAATGAAGCATGAAAGATCATTTTTGTACAATGAATACCTTGAATTTTTTTTTTTTTTACTAATATAGCTAAGACATACAGGTATTGTGAAAACATGGTCTAGATAAAAAACCTTGGTAATAGCCTAGTGGAATTCAACAGATTCTCACAAAATATCAATATTTTTTCTGATAATCAGTTTTTTTTTATATATATAAATATATCTTTCATTCTCATGTAAAAGTATTGGTAATTGTTACCCAGAGGGTTACTGTCACCCTCGAGGAAAATCACAGGAGGGCCACGAGCAGAAAACGGCCTTTTTAGAGTGGGAAGCACAGCCTCAAAGTTGTTAAAACCTCATGAAATTTTTCAATATTGATCGATCCAGGTTAGGTCTCATTCCAGGCCCTCTCTAGTTCAGGTTATGATGTTTTGTTAGGTATACACAGAAAGAAATCTATGTAGAATTAACAAATTCATCATAACCTGAACCAGGATGGCCCTAAAACGAGCACTCCAGTGGCCCTACCTAATTTTTATTATAAGAAAGTCTATGGGAAAATTTTAAACTTCAGAGGCTGTAACTTTTTTTCCTAAAGAAACTGCCAATTTTCGTTTTCACTGTTCCTCATTATTATTTTTTATAAATAGTGATTTTCAAAAAATTTTTTTTTTTTAATAACAACCTCTATGGGGTTTTTTTACAACTTTGAGAGGCTGTAACTTTTTTCCCCAAGGAGCGACGATTGCTTTTACCTTATTCTTTATTATTATTTTTTTAGAGTATATCCTGTGATTTTCATAAAAATCGGGTGACAACCCTCTGGGTAACACTTACCAAAGTGGTAACAGTGTTCCAAGCCCTCATAGCTCTATAATTTAATCACCCACAAAAATATTGTTTTAATTAGTTTTAGAACCCATTGCAGGTCAGATACACAGAATTCCAGCCTATTTAACCAAACTTATCATAACCTTTACTGATTTTTCAAACGTAAAAAGAAATGGGTAATTTACAATAAGTACCTCTAAACAGATTTTTATGAAAATCACAGCATAGACCATATAAAAAAAAAATAGTAATGAATAAAAAAATTATATTTTCTGTCGCTCTCTTTAGGAAAAAGTTACAGCCTCTCAAAGTTTTGCATTTTCCCATAGGTTTTCATATATTAAAAGACTGAATGGGCCCGGAGTTGACTATTAAGACACATTAAGAATATAGAATAGTAAAGCCACATGGGCCTAGTCAGAGACCTGCCCCAGTCAACCCCATCACCTGAACATGCTCACGCAAATCCAATGCTAACCCTGGGCTTGTCAATTTTGTTAAAAATCTACAAACTACACCCACTTGGCTTTAGCTGCAAACCATGATATATAAATATGATGTACCCAAAACCATCCACATGTATTTTCATTAATCTGCTATGGTCACATGCCATCTAACATTAATAACTACTATAATCAAAAAACCTGCTAATTTGCTTGGTTAATATATTAGCTGCCGGGCGGGTGACCAGGCCCCGCCTCTTAGAGGGGTGATTGGTCCACTCTAAATAAAAAAATAAAAATTTCAAAATAATAATCGGTAGTACTTCAAGTTTTATTTAGATCATCTAGGTTCTGTAGGAAAAGCTTATATTTTTGATACCCAATTAAAAGTTAAGCACACAATACTCAATTGAACTTCGTGTAATGGAAATGTCAATTTGATCAACTTTCTTAAAAAATGAAAAATTGTGGATGGATTTTAATTATTTTTTCAGTGGATACACTCCAGGTTAGCTTCTTTAAACTGGCAAAGTACTTGATCCAACAGTATTAGTATAAAAACGGCTCAACTTGTCCATTCACCACAGAGTACCTCTGATAGGGTGACTGACCACCATTGTTTTTCGTATTTAATTTATTATTATTGACATTTTTCTTACATAAAACAGTTCCATTGGATAAAAAGTTACTTCCACTGAATTTTTTTTTAAAAATAATGAAATTTTCGTAAAAAACTATTCCAAAAGGTGTCGTGTTTTTGAGCGGGGTGAATCGGACCACCTTATTTTTACTCTTATTTTATTTATCATTATTGACATTTTTATTACTATTACGTAATTTTAATATGATAATAATTATTATATTGCAAAATTAAAAATATAAAATTGAATTTATACCTAAAAGACGAATTTAAACAGATGGTCCGAGTCACCCCCTCAATGGTGGTCCGCTTCACTCCACGGTCAGGTTGACTCAAACTTTAATAAAACTTTATTATTAGAATTACATTATTTTTTTGTGTGCTTATAATCGACTATATAGGCTGCATTTACAAAAAAATTCCAAAGTGTATCAGGGGAGAAATGGAGACCAAGTTATGCCTATGTGGTCCGAGCCCTTCCGCCACCCAACGCGCTATATGAGATACCCAACCCATCCATAAACGAATCTAACCTTTTCTTAAATGTAATCGAGTCACACTCCACAACCTCCTCTGGCAGACTATTCCAAAATTTAACAACCCTATTACTGAATGCATGCTTTCTTATATCAAGATGGCATGCTTTCTACTTAATTTTCTTATTATGCCCCTTGTCACCCGTCAATGTTCTTAACACTATGAAAATTTATTGGTCTCTATTATCAATAGATGTAAATATTTTTGTAGACTTGTATCATATGTCCCCTGAGAAATTGCCTTCTACAGAAAACATTCCTAACTCATTCAGCCTCTCCTCTCATAGCTCTTACCCTCAAACCCAGAAATCATCCTTGTTGCTCTACATTGTAAATTTCTCTCTGGGCATATCTAAGTCTTTTTCTTAAATATAAATACCCAAACTTGTGTACTACAATATTTCAGTTACTGGTCTAACATAGTTATTATACAGTTACTTATTACTTCCTTCTTTTTGTTTGTAAACAACATTGGCGATTTATGCCCAGCACTATTAGCTTTATTTAGCTTCCAAACTTTATTTGCAACTCAGGTGAAGAACCTTACACTTCTTTACTATTAAAATTCATTTGCCACTTTATCTGCCCACCCAAGAAGTTTATCAAGATCATTTTGGATCTTTATACATCCTTCACTATTCTTAACTGAGGTGGCCATTTTTAGTATCATTCCAAACTTAGAAAACTTGCATTTAAGTCCCTGGTCTAAATCATTTATATATATGAGGAGCAATACTGACCCCTGTGGGACACCACTCTTCACTATTTCCATGATGATTTATTCTTATTTAGTTGTACACTGTTTTATTTAAGAACCACTTCCTTAATCCACCCATGAACCACTCCATCTATACCACCATTGCAATAACTTTTTCATCAGCCTTGTTGTGGGAACCTTATCAAAAGCTTTAACAAAGTCTAAATATACAATATCAACTGGACCTCCTTGGTCGATGCAGTCAGTAATGTATTCCATACATTCTAAATTGTCTGATATGACCTACCTTTTCTGAAACCGTGCTGGGAGTCATGCAAATACCTTGTTATCTTCTAAATATTTCTCTTATATGACCTTTCATTAACTTTCCCAGAACCTTACAACCAGAGATGTTAAGCTAACTTGGCCTATAATTTCCCAAATCTTCCTTACCTTTCTTATAAATAGGCACAACATGCCATTTTCCAGTCATCTGGTACCTCACCAAATGTTATAGACGCTTAAAAATCAAATACAGTGCCTTTGCAATGCGCTGGTACCATACCCTCTTTCAGAATTCTACCATATATACCATCAGGGCCTGCAGCTTTACTTTGGTCAATATGATCTAATAAACGTTTTATATCTTTTACATCAAATTCAAATTCTGTAAATCTATTTACATGCATACTAGAACTATTAGTCTCCAAACTATTGGTCTAATCTTCCTCTAAGTGTATTGAAAATGCTAAGACTAATTATTGTTTAAGATTATCTCCTTGTTCAGTTTTTACAACAGAGCTTGAGCAGAGTAAGAGAGACATTTAACAAACATATCATAACCTGAACTAGTAGTCTCAAACCGAGACCTAACCATGATGTATAGACAATGCCGTAAACCTAGACCTAGCCTAGATTCATCCAGGTTAGGTCTTGGTTTAGGACCCTACTAGTTCAGGTTATGTTTTGTTAAGTATACACAGAATTTCTCTAACTCAACCCTGGAGGATTCTGGCATTCCTCTTCAGCCCTTCCTCCTCAGGTGTCCTTATGATCTCTACCTTGTGATTACATTTCTGGATCATGTGCATGGGGCTCCCCTGAAACGGCGAACGCAGGAATGATTTCCAGATGGTGTCTCCAGATGGCATCCCCCCTCCCTCGCTCAACCATTTATGTCTCAATACTAGCAATTTCCCTCAGTGTTGGAAGCACATGTCCAACCTATTCCGAAAAAGGAAGTCGCTCTGATAATTTAACTATCGCCCTATGTTCTCACTCTTGTATTCTATTCAAATTTTGAAACCTCTCAACTGTCACTTCTTAGATCATCTGAAACTCATTCGATCGCCACTTTCGGCGCTTGAGGTCTACTGACGATATACCTTCCTATCTAACCAATTTATGTTTTTTCGCTCTTAGGAACGGGGAGACTTGCGTGGTGGTGCTTGACATATAAAAACTGGTCACACGTCACCGTTTTCCAAGCCCCCCTTGGGCTTCCCTGCTTATTTATGTCTAGCTTTCTTCAAATCGTTCAATGTCCGTTATTGTTGATGGGCCGAAGTTCTTTTCTGTCAATGTGGTGTTCCCTCAGAGTTCTGTCATATCTCCTACTTTATTCCTAGTTTCTTTAATGATCTTCTCACCTGCAACTCTAACTCTATCCACTCATATGTCGATGACTCAACCCTTCATTCTTCAACTCATATCACTCCTGGGCTCCCTTCTTTACTTCTCTAGAATTGCCTCTCAGCCTTAATAATCTTTCCACCTCTATTCTCGCTGATGTGGATAGAATTTTTGGATGGGGTCGCCTAAACCTTTTGTGAAATTAATTTTTTAAACCAACTTCTACTAAATCTCATTCTCCAAAAACACCTTATAACTTTTATATTCTTTCTACAGTTCTCTCGTCTTCCCAGTTGTTGGACAATATAAACATCCTTGGCCCAAGATAAATAACACCAATATCACAACGAAGTATTCTCAAAGAAACTGGAGTTCCTTGCTTAGACCGCAAGCTTCTCCTCTCTCTTCTCAGTTGCTCTGCTTTGCTAAGGGTCTCATCTGTCTCTTGTAAGGAGTACCAAGCTCGATTTTTGATAGAGACGAGTCAAAGGTCAAATGGCTTATAAACTGTTCTGTACTCTCCAGTTCCCTTGACTCTCTATCTTTGCGGCGTGATGTTGGTGCTCTATCTCTTTTTCTATTATAAATTACTGCAGCAGCAGGTGGTCAAGGGAACTTACTCTCCCTCGTACAATCACCTTTACAACGCCTCCTCATAACACAAGTGTTGTATCTGTTTTGTGTTGATATTGGTAACCCCAGGCTAGTTCGCTGCAGTGCCTCTTCTTTCCCCTGCCATCTCTGTCCTGTGGAATTCCTCTTCCATCTTCTGTGCTTCCCTGCCAATTTATAATCTCCCTCACTTTTAACGCTAATGCCTGTGCCCATCCGCGCTGCACTTACGTTAGTTGCGAACTTTTGAGGTAAATTATCAAAGCTGTATCAATTTTTCAATAAAAGTATTATTGCATGAGTTATCAATTATGAAAATATATCCTTGCTTTCATGAAATTTATGGTATGGATATTGGAATGTAAAGTCATTATTAGTTAATAAAAGTGTAATACAATATGAGTTAATTAAGAAAAATATTTCCAATTGGGATTCTTTCAATTGGCTCGCAGTAAGTAATTTTTAGCTGTGGCAAAGTTTTGTTTTTGTTTTCCGATCAAGAACCAACTTACTAACCCTCCCAGAGCCTTCAGCGGCAGGTGATGAGAATTTCACTCTTAAAAATTTCACCAATGAGGCAAATACATTCATTCAGCAGTGGGAATTGGATAATGTCTGTTACCAAAAATGCTTGTATTTTAATTTAAATTTGTACTTATTTATTAATTTGAAAAATACTGAAATGATATTACAAAAAAAAAAAAAAAAAAAAAAAAATTACCTGTTGATCATGAGCCCATTAAAATAGAACAAAGTTGAAAAAGAAATACCCAGCAAAACATTAAAAGAACAAAATACACTTTTTTTTTTTTTTTTTTTTTGTCCAACCCTAGAGAGGGTTTCTATTAGTGTAAAATCCTTCATCTAGAGATAAGATAACATTTAGGAAGAAAAATAATAATATTATTATTATTATTATTATTATTATTATTATTATTATTATTATTATTATTATTATTATTATTATTATTATTATTATTATTTCAGTGTTAATATATTACTTTTTGTATTTAATATATTACATATATTATTTAAAATAAACGATGGAGCAACACTAAGTAGTGCCTGATGCTGATTATTGACTCTGTCCCTATCTAAAGTAGTTGAAGTAAGTATTTTAAGCTTTTATTATTATTATTATTATTATTATTATTATTATTATTATTATTATTTTTATTTTTATTTTTATTATTGTGGTTTTTTCAAAATTATTTTTATTGTTGTATAGTATACTACACTCTAGTCAATTGGTAATATTAATATTGTATTGCTTTTTACTGTTTAAAAATTGCATTTTTATATTTGTGTCATATTATATTAAAAATATTAGAAACATTTTCTCTCTTCAAAATAACTTTACTCCTTTTCAGCAAATACTGTTTATTTATTCCATCGTTTGGTGATTATTTTTTGTTGTCTTTGTTGTATCTTTTGTATTTAATAGGTGTGGAAAATTGCTTATCTTGTGGCTACAGCCTTAAGATCAGGGAAAGCTATTATGGAAAACACTGCCTCGCTTTAATTGGCTAAAGTATTTATTATAAGCTATTGTTGTTATTATTATAGTAGTTGTAGTAGTACTATTATTATTATTATTATTATTATTATTATTATTATTCCCACTTAATGTATATACACCTGCTGTGGGGCAGTGGAAGCTCAGTTACCTTTTTCGGAGTGTATCTCCAGACATACATTAATACGCTTTTGTCTATTTTTTTACGCGTTATTTGTTCAGTGATTCCCTACATCTTGTTTGTTTTATAGTATCTCTATTTTTTTTTGTGATTATTATTATTATTATTATTACCATTATTGTTGTTATTGTTTTTGTGATGATTTGCTATTATTTTTCATTGATTTCCCCAATTAAGTTGTCGTTTGTTTTTGTATTGATGTATCCCATACCCATCCCATCCCCAGTTTATCTCTTTCTGTTATGCACTGCCCATGTGTTCCTGGATCTTTCTTGAGGGGAGTGGCCTCAGCGCTCTGAAGCCTGGTGTCTTCAAGCTGTTCCTCTATCTTGTGAAAATCTTGCCACCTTTCTCCGTGGTGATGATATCTGGTCAAACCATTTCTCTACTTTCCTGGTTCTATTGTGGGTGACACTCCATCCTTGACTAACCACTGAGTGAGGCTGTCCCTACTTGTGTATAATCTTAGCTTGAAATGTTTCTGTGATGCACGGCTATTATTTTGTCAGCTTAGGAACTGATGCGGAGTTTCAGAGGGCTTTCCGAGGCCACACACCCGGCACATCAGTAGTGGCTGATATATGTGAATAACTTTAGTTTCGACTCTGAGCTGTTTCGCCTTATTCTAATAAAAATTACATCAATCTGTGGTTACAGATACCCCCACAGGCAATCCACGCTGACTCGGTAACTGTCTTTACTGATGACTCCAAGACAAAAGTCGGTGTAGCAGCATTGGTTATATTTCCTGACCACTTTGTCCCACACCCTACATTCCTGCTCATCTATTTTTATGGCAGAGCTAGTAGCATTGCTTCTTGCAATTTCTAGAGTTCTCGTTCTCAATGGAGCTGACCATGTCACCAATTTTTTTGATTCTCAGAATGCACTTTTCACATTTCAGCAAAGATCCCTTAGAGACCACTTGTTTCCATCATTCAACGTTTCCTGTGTAGACTCCATGCTCGACAGAAAGTTTTGCAGTTCTGTTGGGTTTCCCTCACGTGGGGTTTGCGAGTAATGAGCGAGCTTGATGGCGGGATGCAGCATTTCAGGGCATTGCGGCCTCCCGTAAATCCAGCAACGCGCACCTCCCTCGAGAACTGTGAATGAGACTTTTCCCCGCAACTGAGCTACTACGCGCCACATCAACAAGTGGTTTTCTGGCTTGCTGGCAAAACTGTTAGGCAGTGAAATACTGCGGGTCTGGTGGTTAAACTCTTGCATAACCCTTCGTGAAAAATTGGTCTCTCCCGGTTACCGTCTGCTTGTGATCAACGCGTGAGGGACACTAACATGACTAAATAAACTCGATCTTCTAATTTGACGCAAGCGTTACCTATAGGTAATCGTCGACGGGAACAAATCTCTCATCTTGTCATTTTGTGCCAAGTCGCATACAATTTTCTCTGTCCACCATCTCTGATTTATCTGCCCCTCATTAATCGACACCACGTTAGTATGTCACTTTCCTGCCCAATCTCCGATTTCCTATGGGAACGCGTTTCCTACATTTAGGACCTGCGAATCTCCGTGCACTTTGTTCGGCGACCGTAATTTTGAGGCTCTTCACGATAGGAACTGAAGTTCCTATCTCTATGACGAGTTATGCAAATTCATATTGACATTCCATTTCGTTTGTTTAGGTGCAGACCCTAGTGTTTGGTTTACACTAGAAGGCCTAAAGAAAATATTAGAATGGACCAAATCTCCTGAAGAGGCCTTAGACCTTCGTCCTTACACAGGCGTAAATGAGTACTCCCTCTCCTTGAATAGGAGCTTTCTGCCCTCGTGAGTGGTGGTGTTAAACTGTAAAAAAAAAATATCCGCTTTTACATTGAGCAGTGCCTGCACTTGTACAAGAGCATCAATAAATATTTTCTTATTATTTACCTCATCTAAGAAACCCTATTTGAGGAGGACGAGGGCTCAGGATACTTGAGTTGTGGTGCACGGTACGAGTTTCTTTCGTATGTTTTTTATTTTGTTTTCAGTCGCTTGTTGTGTACCCATTCCAAACCCTTTCTCTATATCCTGATCTGTTTTTTGTTCAATTTATAATAGTTGCTCTTAGTGTTGATCTTACTATTGTCATTGTTATAATCATTATTTAGCGGACATTACTTGTTGATTTCTGGAGTTTGTCAGTGCGTTATTATTTTTTATGTTATTCTGTCTTCTTCCCCAACCCCCTCTCCCCTGCTCTTCCCGATAATGTACTCGACATACGTTGGCTTACTGTCTCTCTGTTTGGGAATCTCGTACCCATTTCCTAATTGGCTTCCCCTAATTCTCTATAGATCCCTAAACAAAGTTGGACTTCTGTGGTCTGGTGACCACACCTCTGCGAATAGAAGGAGGTCTGTGATGGAGTCTTCTCACAAACACGACTAACATTACACAGAAGACATCCCAGAAGCCGCGGCGCCAGAAGGGCTCCCCCAAATGGATTTCAACATGGTTAACAGTCTACTACTGGGCACTAGCGCGCTCTCAATCTTCCTTTCGGTAGCATCAGGTTTTACCTTACATCATCTTTATTTTTATTTAATTTCCACATCGTCACAACTACTGATGATTAGAAGCCACCTCGTCCTCAGTGACGCGTTGAAAGCAGTTCTCCGAACTCATGAGATCGGTACCAATGAGGAATGAGCTAATCAATTGTTCCTGGTCCATGATGTCTCCAGAACACAGTCAAGTACTGGATTCACTTTCCCATCTGGGTGAAATCCCTGTAATATCCAAATCAGACAATGTTCGTAATATATCAAAAGGAACTATATACTCTTCGAGTTCCGTTCGGACACATCGTAAGATATTCTAGCTCATTTTCGAGAAAGAAACACACCAATCAGAATTGTATATCGGTTTCCTCTTCAAAAGGAGAACTCTTCGATGCCAAACCCTCGACTCCTACTTACCTTAAATGTAACATTCCCTCAAACCAAAATTAAACTTGGTTTTACTAGGCACACGGTCCGGACTTATATCCTCTTCCCGAGTATATGTTCTAGATATGCCATAAATTTGGTCACTCAGAAATGATGTAGATCCTCACAAACCATTTGTGCAATAAGTAGAAGTTCTATTCAAACCACTTGTGACAGCCTTCCTTGCTGTCCAAACTACAAACTATCCACTGCTCCTTTTTACTTTAGAGAAAGAAATTTTGGACAAATGCAACTCTTCACAAATTTGATCATCGTAATGCGATGGCCTAACAAAAGAGTTGTCTCACCTGTCTCTTTCTTTTATTAAGACAATAGCGCATACCCTCAACAATACACATTACTCTCAAAATCTTCCAATCTGACTACCAACCCAGGCTCAGACACACGTGCAATGGAGATTCTTGTTCATCAGTACAACAATTCTTCTGCGATAGCTAGAACGCTCACTCTCCTTTTATCACCGAAACATGTAAACCCCATGATATCAATGTTATGTCCATGTCCCCTCCCAGAGGGAAAATTTATCATTCTACTTCCGCTCTGAAGGATATTTTGCACGAAAGTCAATAGCAACTAGCCGTGTCCGTCCAGTTAATTATTTCGTCTCGCGAAAGACCAGCACCAGTTTCTCTCGCGAAAACAGCAATATATGCCTTCTCGTATTCCTGCTTGACAGTCAGATGTGAGTCTTCCCTGACCAGATGTTTGTACTAATTTACTTAATGAGTTGCAGACTTTTTGAAGCAAGCGGAAACCTCTCCAATAGATGAACCACATTTTATTTTACCAAACCGTGCTAGCCACACATGCCACATAGGTGCACAATAGAAAAATAGTGACAAAAGTTGCCCACTCAAAGTGGATGTTCCAAACCCTACCAAGAAACGAGTCGCACCTTACCTACTCAAGTGATTCTGAAACTTACTCAGATGTCTCCGCCTTGAAGTACTCTGATGTTGACATCTGGGAAGCCCCTCCATTGTTGGAGTTGTCTTGTGGGGAAAGGTTTCTCTGCTTGGCGAGGCAATTAATGAGAGTTGCCGGTGGAGTAGGGAATTGGGGCCCTCATCCTCAATGTACTGGGCCCTTCTTTGACACGAAAGGCCCCTGAGATTTCGATTGCGGATGCCACACTTCAACCTCATGGCGTGTCTCCTAACACCCTCGATACAGAAAAATGACCATTATCACGGTTCGCCCTGAAAACTATTAAGAGGGATTTTCCGACCATCACGGTACAGGAAACTACTGAAATCCTTTAATCGTAAAGCTAAAGATAGAGGGGGTGAAGCGATTCTGCTTAATGAAACTCTCCCTTTCACTCGGATTCCTCTCTCAACTCAGTTATATGTGGTGGAAGCTTGACACCAGCACGAATCGCCGCTTACACTATGCTCATTGCATCTGGCACCCAGCTGTCCATACACTATGGAGACCCTTCTCACATTTGTTCAGCATTCTTCCAACGCCCATGCTAGTCTTCGGTGATTTTAACATCCGCCACCCGTTGTGGAGAAAGTGAGCAGCTTCCCCCATTGCGGAATTGATTCTGGAGTTTGAGTCTGTGATGGATATAGTGAGGAGAGTTAAAAAGAAGGAACAGCATAATATCACTTTTTCAGTAAAAGACAATTGATTTGAATTATCATCAGGTTTGAATGATCAATCTACTTTGCACTTTAATTTCTTTATGTATCAAATTATATTTCATACCATTGACTCAGAAATAAATAAATATTAGTTCAGGACATATCGATTTCTTATTGCTAGCTCTTGTTATAGGAAGTATTCTAATATATGGTGAAATCTGAAAATGCACTCGCTAAATTTTTTGAGATGGATTGTATTTGAG
>JABUQX010069667.1:0-7500 GCA_015478945.1 Trachelipus rathkii | reverse complement strand
TTAAATTTTGTGGGTCATACGCACTTAATTAATAATAAATAATAATAATAATAATAATAATAATAATAATAATAATAATAAATTTACTTTAAGCTTATATATATAATATATATATATTATATATAATATATATATATATATATATATATAATATATATAAATATAATAATATTATAATATATATATATTATACTACTATTATTATATATATATTCGTAATTTTGTTTATATTTTTTTTTCATATTATTTAGTACTACGTTGATACACTAACAATCTAAAATTAAAATCATAATAAAAAATTATGGAAATTTAAAATTATTTAAATTAAATTTAATTAAAAACTTAACAGTATATGTTCATATACTACATGAGAAAGAAATGATTTTAAGTGTCAAAACGTGAAAGATTTAAGGTAAGGTAAAAAAATAATGTTTGGGTAAAATACGTTCTGCTCTATTGAAATTTTTTTAATATATTGATTCTGTGTATTAATACAACAAAACATCATAACCTGAACTAAGAGGGCCTTCTAGATCAAAACCGGTCCTTAATAGTTTCGTGGCGTAGATTAATTTTTTCTTTCTTTAACTTTTTTTTTATTTCATATATTTGTGTTACTAACAATAAATTTAGTGCTGATAAGCAGGATGAAACAAAATTTAAATAAAAAAAAAGTAATATTTAAAAATATCTTACCTCAAAGTATGCACTGTTTGTAGGTTACTTGACAATTCATATCTCTGGCATTTTCGTGTAATGCGAAGTAATCTCTACACGAAAGAAAGAAAAATCTGTTACGGCAAGTTAATTACCTGCATCGTCGATCCACAAGAATTAGGTTGAGTTTACTCAATCGTCCATCCATATTAGGTTAGGTTGACCTGGGGTTTTACTTTTTTTTTGGCCTCTTCTAAGTTACAGTTATGATATGTTTTAGTCTAATGTATGCCACAGATCCATAGCTATATGAAAAACAATACAGAACGTTATTTTACCAATAAACATATTTTTACGTTACCTTAAATTCTTTCACGTATTAGCATAAAAATCCCGTTTTCTTTCTCATGCAAAATGAACGTTTTTCGCTTACTTTATTATTAAATTATGAAAATATATTTAAAAATATATCTTAATCTTTCCATCAGATCTTAACTTAAATGTAGTAATCATTCATATATTACTAACAAATATTGGGAAAAAAAACAGTAAAAAAAAAAGAATTAATTTGAATTTTTATTGTCTCATTATTTACTTAAAATTAACCTATACTAATTTAAAAGTTTTCCCATAAACCTTATGTGGTCGAAGATGCTGTAAAACCTATAACCTAACCTAATGATAATACTTTATCATACACTTTTTTTTCTCTTGTTTCTAGAGTATTTCGAAATAACATTTCTGCCTTTCAGAAAATGTTTTTTTCTCCTCGGTAACTGCCAAATCGTACGGAACTGGCTAAAAAGTACGATTTTTATTAAAAATTATTTTTATTCTGTATGATAAAAATAATTGATTCCAGTTATCCACTGAAATTTTATTTAGTTATCATATAAATTAACTTATGAATTTTTTGTTTTAAAAAAAAAAAACACATGGATCAATATATATAATAATTCTATATATATAATATATAATATATATATATTATATATATATATATATATTATAATATATAATATAATATATTATATATATACTATAGTATATCTATGTGGTAGTTCATCGCTGAAGCTGTAAGAGCTGGTAAGTCG
Organism: Trachelipus rathkii; assembly: GCA_015478945.1. Lineage (NCBI taxonomy): Eukaryota > Metazoa > Arthropoda > Malacostraca > Isopoda > Trachelipodidae > Trachelipus > Trachelipus rathkii. Next base: position 5,749 of record JABUQX010069667.1, on the reverse strand, counting down.
TATCAGATAGAATGGCTGACATAATGAATGTTGATATTTTCTTAAGTTAAATATATATATAATATATATATATATATATATACTATATATATATATATATATATATATATAATAATAATATAATATATATATATATTATATAATATATATCAAATATAATTACTAAAAATTAATTATAATATGCCTCAGATTAGAATATTTTTGCACAGCGTTATTGAAAGCATTCGAATAACCATTACTATCAGCTGACCTTATTGATTAAAATGATTAATAAAAATCAAATATCCAATATCACATATATTAAATATTTTATTATTTTTAAATAAAGAAATGTCTATGATGTTCTATAATCATTAATAAAATCGAAGAAAATGACTTTATTGCTAATTTAGAATTATTAGAATTATAATAATTATCATTATATTAGATTAGTATTATGATTATTATATATTATACTATTTTATTGACTATATCAAATAATGGCTGGTTTCACTTACATATTCAAGAGTAGTTTATTAGCATATATCTTAATTTATTGAGGATTATATTATATTATCTATAATAATTTTATATATATTATGTTAATCTTATTATTATTATTATATCATTATAATTATTATTATTCAGCTCAAATTGTTATCAGACCACTTTATAATAAAAAAATATCATATTTTTTTTCCCTGATAATAGAATTATTTTCCATATTATTATATTATATATTATATATTATTATTAGTATTATTATATTAAAATAGTATTATTGAGTCAAGGCTATATTATACTATCTAGCTATTGAATTTATCTACCAATTACTAATTACTACTTTATTAACATTACTAGTAATTCTGTATATTATCCATCAAAAAATATTATTTACTGGCACTATAATATATTCGCATTCTAATATTAAACATTAAATAATATAATATAAATATATTTACTTTATTATATTATAATATATATATATTATATATATATTAACATATATAACATAATATTATCATATATAATAATAATATATATATATAATAAATACTAATATAAATATTATATAATATTAACTTTCTATAAATATGTGATTTCCGACTTTCTGAGCTTAACAGTGTTTAACAAATATGATGATGTACTCGTATACCAGAATGACCCATAATTTAAAATAATTTTTTTGAAATTCACTGAGTAGAATAAAAAAAAAATTCTAATCATAATAAAAAATTAATCAGAATCAATAATAAAATAATCAATAATTAATAAAATTAGCTTAATGATATAGCTAATATTTTTATTGAATTTACAACTCTTACCATGTTAACAATAAGATTTATATATATCTATTATTATTAATTATTATTATAATTATTATTATTTATTATTATATAGTATTACTATATTAATCATAATTCCAAAACACAAACCAAAAAAACCCACCCAAAACCCAGAGCCAAAACCACAGGAAAAACCGCAATCTTGGTTTTTGCTCTCTAACTTCAATTTTGAATTAAACAATGTAAAAGAAACCATATAACATGGGTTTCCTAACGCCAGGTATAAATGAAGATAAAAAAAATTTATTTTATAATTCATGCATTAAAAATCTGAATATTTAGTTCCATTATTTGAGACACTGAAGGAAATATATATATATAATTCAAGATTTGCACCCTATCATCCCCCCCAATCCAAAAAAACAAAACAAAAAAAAGACAAATAAACAAAACATCAAAGGACTCACATCTGCTTTATTCTGGTATTTATCAACGATAACTAAAATTTTTTTTTCGCAATTTTAAATCTAATTTAAAATTTTAAACAAAAGTTTAAATATCTACTTAACTGAGTAAATATATTAAACTACTGAAAACGACATATGATAATAAGTAAATATATTACTACATAAATATATAATAAATATATATATAATCATTATATAATATAATATATATATATATAAATACATAATAATATATAAAATAAAAATAAATATATTATATATATAATATATATATAAAGCTATATATATATTATATATATGTAATATATATATCATATATATAATATATATATAATAATATAGTAAATAGATAATACTATAATATATATATATAAAAATCACAAAGATAATTGCACAATAAAAGACACACATAAATACATAAAAAACAAAAACAAAAAACAAAACAAAAAACAAAATCCATTTCAAAACTTAGGTTTGCTTTCGTTACTTACCTCCTTCCTCTCCATTCAATAATTTAATCTTAAATTTTACAAACAAGGAAAATAAATACTTGAATTATGTTGTCGGGATTAAAAATGTAAGAAATACATGTAATCATACTCTAATCATATATTTTGATCTCGGGAGCCTGTTAACTCTTACAGCTATTCATGCCTTTCTCTCCCCATCTATTCTCTATTTGCTCCAAATAATCCAAAACGTTGAAAAGAGTCTTTCTATTGATCCTGAACTTGCATTCTCTAAATGTATTAACCCTCTCTATTTTTGTTATATTCTTTTGCAAATACATAAAACCGTTGTTGTTCACTTAATACTTCCCTCTTCATCACTCTATAATCTTCTCCGAGAATATACTTCATTTTAAATCCTGTTAAGTTAAATTGATATTAATAAATATCAAATAAAAGAATTATCGAAATAAGTAAAAAATAAATTCGGTCATTAATAGGAAACTTGAAATACAATCAAGAGATCATGGAAAAGTTAAGAAATATGATATATAATTATATAATATATATATACAGAATATAATATATATATAAAATTAAATATATATATAAATATAAAATATTACTATATGTAAATATATATATATATATATATATATATATATAATATAAATATTATAATATATAATATATATATATAATTATATAATAAATATAAATAATAAAATATATATATAATAAACTGATTAGTAATAATAAAAATAATCAGAATACATTTTTAGAAACTGCATTTCTTCTCATATAAACTAGTTTTAAATTACTTGTTCTTACACTTACGTACATGCGATTTGTATAATCAAAAAATTACAAAATAACAGCAAAAGTGCAGGACTTGCAACATCAGATGATTAGTCTATCAACAATGTTTGTTTAGACAACTGGAAATTTCACTATCTAATATAGCACACACACACACACACAATCTTTCGTCTTTTAAAGGATTTTCTGATAATCATACCATTTGAGGCAGGCGAATAAGTGTCGATTTAAACTAAAAATCGAACCCTTTAATCCTAGAAAACAGAACAATTCCACTTAGCAAAAGAGGCCCTAAAATCCGATGTACTCAATTTGGGAAATCGTGACATGATCACACATTTTTTTATCTATTATTATTAATTATTAATATATCTATTGTTATTATATATATAACAGAAAATATAAATATTAAAATTTTAAAAATTATATTATTTTATTATATATATTATTATCTCATTAATTATTATTATTATTATTATATATTATTGATATAGTATTATTAATAAAAATCAGAAAAATTTAAAATGATTATTATATATTTTTTTATTATTATATAATCTATATATCTTTATTATATACTATTATTAATATATTACTATTAATATTATTAATACGTCTAATATAATAATTATATATTATTATTATATTATATATTTTATTATATTACTATTATATATAGAGTAGATTCTAAACTTCTGCGTTTATGCGGATTCAGTTGAAACATCAGTGCTTACTATCATTTTTCATGACTATGTACTGAATTTTTCTTTTCTTTGATTGAACAAAATCATTCTATGTATCATTTGGAAGAAAAAAGTAAAAATAAAAAATAAAATCTCTATCATGATATACAATTTTACTTTTTTATTAATTAACACAAAATTTCTAATTATATTATATATATATATTATATTAATATTAGTATCATTAATAATTATGCCATTCCTTCTTTTTCGTTCTCCTTCATCTTCTTTCCCTTCATTACTCCTTCTTTCCTCTCGTTCTTCTTATCCTTTCTTCTTCTCTCTTCTTCTTCTTCTTCTATCTTCTCTCCTTTCTTCTTCTCTTCTCATCTTCATTCTTCTGCTTCGTCTTCGTCAACAAAAGCTGTGGGAAATTAATTAGAAATTGAAATATTTAGATAAAATACAATTGAGAGAAACTAATAATTTAAATTTATTAACTATAATTGAAAATAAAATATTAGAATTAATAAAAGACATATTTGTAATTAATTTAAATTTTTTTTATTTGTTTTTAATTTCATTATTTTAAATTATAGTATCTTATTATATTAATTATTATTATATATATATATATATATTAAATATATTATTAATTGATTATACTTAACTTCCTTTACAATTAAGCTATATTGAAAAATAACTAACAGATTCATTAATAAGACTTATAATATAATAATATAAATAATAATAATAATAATAATATATAATAAGACGTTATTGAACTCAAAAACAGTCTGTGAATATATAAGCTTCAAAAAATAATAAAAAACAACAATAGAATTGCATATTAATATTTAATAATATAATAAACATATTAATTAATAAATAATAATAAATTAGAAGAAATTTTGTTAGCATACAAAAGGCACTAAAATGCATTGGATTTAATACTAAAAAAATTTATCTTCTTCGAAAGAAAGGAGAAAAGAGTTAGTCTTATTGGAAGAGGTGGGAGTTGGTAAGTTTGTAATTAAGAATGTAGACTCCATGTACTTTTTTTTTTTTTAAGAAATAGTCTTTAATTTGAAATACCATAAATCACTAACCCATATTATCCTTCTACATGAGTTATATGCCATATGATGTCTGATTTGGAACAAACCTCCCCCCCCAAGCCTCTACGAACCTACCTTACAATTATTCCCAACCAACCCACCCCCACGCCCTAACTTACATGGCATATCGATTGATAATTAAACATTCCATTATACTGGAGGGTTTCTTGTCCTTCAGCCATTTTTAGCGTTCCAGAACAAACTATACTCACACACCACAACACACACACACACAATAATATATATACTAATATATATAATATATATAGTATAATATATATATACACTAATATAAATAAAAGATATATATATATACTTAAATATAGATAATATATAAAAGTTTAGTAGATTTTAAACTTTTTGAAATCTCATATATAAAACTAATATATAAAAAATAAAATAATAATAAGTAAAAAATAATAAAATAATAATAATTAGAATTTATTATACTTATAATTATTAGAGAATATCACAAAACTTTCACTTTTATCAATTTTCTGCTATGATTTTTATTGCCTAAAAAACGGGGGGTTGGACATGCTCCACTGTCCTTACCATGCAAACACAAAAAGTCATACACAAAACCACACGTCTGTAATACAGCATGAAATATATATAACATTTTGTAACTATCTTGAGGATTTCTGTCTATTTACTGAAATTTCTTAAAAATGTCCATACGCTGAGAGTATTAAATCCATGCCTGCGCAAGGTACTAAAACGTTCTATACGCATAAAACTAACACGTCATACGCAGGAGAGCTTAACAAGTATGAGATAACTGAAACACACTGGTTTACATGAAAACTTAAAACCACTGTGCTATACGAGGATACTTAATACCTGTGGCTCACAAAATAACATAATAAATCAACGTGAAATGCCAACCCTGTGGGTATACGCAATATGCTTAAAGACATTCAGAATACAATAACATGAGAACTCTTC
>JABUQX010069666.1:10000-27500 GCA_015478945.1 Trachelipus rathkii | reverse complement strand
AATAATAATAATAATAATAATAATAATAATAATAATAATAATAATAATAATAATAATAATGATAATAATAATAATAAGGTCAATTTTCAGTCATCCTTGCCTTTTGACATGAGGTGATTCAAAATGTTTTTTTATTGCTGACTTCTGTGCTTGAGGCAATCTCGATGAATTGACAGTAAAGCAAGACCTGTAATGCGATCCTCTCCAACACTATTCCGTAAATACGTTTTCAGACGCCTTAATGTTGAAAAGGTTCTTTCTACTGTTGAGGTGGATACCAGCATATACTTGCTAAGATATGCAAGTGAGAGTATCCAATGTCTATTAACCTATTATTGCTCAGATTAAGGAAAAGTTACCAATCGCAGTTTGGTTTTTCATTTCAGCAAGCCATTTACGCCTGCAAGAGGACTCCACTCTCCTTTGAGTGTATCTCGTTGAGGGTCTGCAATTGGAAAGGTTCGTCTTTATAAAGAGGATGATTTTTCAATGATGTTTATAAGCACATGTGCACTTTCTGGTAAAATATACTGAAGTGAAATGATAGTGATTTCATGCGAGAGAAATCGATCAGTCAACGAAAAAATCAGCATCATCAATAACGGAATCAAAAACTGCAGATGCACGGTAAGCGCCCGCGATGGTAATATTGATCGAGTCTGGATGTGGCACTTGCAACGATGTTTCTTGGAACTTTCGTAGTTCTTGGAATGTTATTCCAGTACCTAAGCTGTCTCGCCATATCATTTCTTAAGCGGTTAAATATGCGTTTTTTAAAACTTCTGTGTCTGCATTTTGTCTATCTTTTTCGAAAAGTTGAATAATGTCTCACTAAATTTATTGCACTGACAATGTTCAAATGGACACTCTGTAACTGTTTTGACAAGGTGTAGGTTATTCCAAGAAATTTACTTAAAACGTATAATGTTATTATAAAATTCAAATTACTGATTGAATTTAACAACGAAGTAGCTTTCTGTGATAATTCACCAGGCCATTCTTTTATTTCTTCCAATGACGCAAGTATTGGCTCAAGAGTCTCGTTCACACCATCTGGTCTCGCACATCATTTTGATCCTCTTGTTATTTTGGTTACTAGAAAACTCTTTTATTTTATCTTCCAGAAGTTTTGTGCGCTTCGGACTCGATCGAAAAAAGTGCATATTTCAGAGATGAATCCTAAGACGTTTCGAATTGCCTGAATTTTAGAAGAGTCTGAGAGACATAGATTTAAACAATGTGCTACACAATGTGTGTATAGAGCTTTAGGATACTCATTCCGAAAAACAGATTGCACTCCTCGGAATTCGCCTCTCATGGAAGAGGCTCCATCATATCCTTGGCCTCTTAAATTTTCGAGTTTTAAACCAAGATAGCCGAGTCTCTCCAAAATTACATTTGCCAATGCTTTCCCTGAGATATCATAAACCGGAACAAATGATAAAAAAAATCCTTTCTTAAAGTAAAAGGAGTATCACCTCCAATCAGCCACCAATCGCGTACCTTAATAACAAAGTGAAAACTGTTCTGTTTGGGAAAATATCTGTTTTTCCATTCAGTTAATGTAAAAAAAATTGTTTTATTTATCCTCTTCCAACACGTCACTTTTTTAAAAACTGAAAAACGTTGACTGTACTATGATCTTCATTCCTGTACTACTCATCGGACTCGTATACCATTGAATTTGGGGACGATAGAAGTAAGTGGTTCTTGAAAACCTGGTCACCTCCATTTGCTCAAAACCTAAGAAGGCTTCTAAAATTTCCGTCATTTTCAGCTGGAGTTGAGCCCCTTAATGCAAGACCTTGCTGGCCACATAAACGTATAGTTTCAATTATTGGTACAAGTTTTTCTCTATTTTTCTTCACAATTTTCTTATTTTGAGTGTCCAGTTGTTTGTCTATGCTTTCGATTTTTTTTTTCTGAATAATTAAGAGCTTCAGTATTATATATATATATATATATATATATATATTATATATAACTATATATTTATAATAATATATATTATATATATATATATATATATATATATAATAATATATATATATATATTATATAATATATATATATATATCTATATATATATTTATATATATATATATATAATATATATATATATATATATATAATATATATATTATATAACTGTATCTACCTTTCCCAAACCTCTAAACCTTCTATCGGCAATTTCCTATCGCTTTCCTTTCCCAAAGTATTAAATGAGTCACAGGAGATTTTACTCTCCCGCCATATGTTACTATAGGCGCCTGTAAACCTGACAACGTATTTGAAGATTTCTGGGTTAAATCTTCTAAAAACAGACTAGTAAGTTAAAACTTGTGCAAATAAAACCTTAAGCTTTATGAAGGTTTGCGAAATGGTATTGGAAATGATGCGATTGTGGTATCTACAGGCTTGATAAAACCAATTGTGACTTTGAAAATAGATTGGTATAGTTTTGCAATATTTGAGACTTCCTAAATAGTTAACGATTAACGTATTGAAAGTTTAAATTTTCGTGAAGCTTTCTATGCAATTGAAGTAAGTTGACCTAAGATTCTTTAAAAAGAAATAAACGTCAAGAACAACATCGGATTTTTAAGAATTGGTATGCTGGTTTGTATAAGTAACTTATTAAGAAAAACCATAATTATTTTGGAGACTGGAATGCAGTATACTTCAAGAATCATTTGCAGTATTTATTGGAGGTGCGATTTGAAGAGATAGTTTGGTTACGAAGAGGCAAGATTTTATCACCAATTGAAATTAACTCAATTAAGAAAAATAATTAAATAAAACATTACGTAGTAGTGTAAGTAAGGATTGACAACTAGAAAACAACTTATTATTCTATTGAGTTATTACGTATATGAACGATAGATTTGTATTTCGATATAAAGTAAATATAATTAAGTTGAAATAAAAAATAAAGTTAAAACACCTTGGTATATTAAGAACAACAAGGATAATTATTGAGAAAGAATAAAATAAATAAATTCGTAATACCGTTTGTTGATATAGAATATATAAATTAGTAGTACTGTTTATTGATACGTTAAATTTAGAAATAAAATAATATATATGGGTATGTATGTATATGTGTGTATGTGTGTATATATATAGTTATATGTATGTGTGTATGTATATGTGTGTGGGGTTTTGATAGAGTGTAGGTTTTAACCTTTTATATTTTTATATTTTTATATTTTTTATATTTTTATATTTTTATATTTTCATTTTAACCTTTATTGTTAGTTATTGTTGTTGGTATATTCGGTGAGCGGGTCGTAGCCTCAAGTGTTGGGAAGTGCCTGGGGTGGGAAGTCCCACAAAAAACTTAGTGCAAAGAAAATAGATAATAGAAGAAGAGCTGATGATAAAATAAGGGTAATTAGGGTGGGGTGTATGAATGTGAGTGGGGTAAACGAAGATTTGAAGAGGGAGGAAGTGGGGTTAATGTTTGAAGAAAGAAGGTTGGATGTGTTAGGGATAACAGAAACTAAGTTGAAGGGAAAGAGGGAGATGGATTTTGGAAAATACAAGGGTATGGTATCAGGGGTGAACGAGAGAGTGAGGGGGAGGGAAGGGGTAGGAATAGTTATGAGGAAAGAGGTGTGGGATAAGGTAAGGGTGTGTAGCCAGGTGAGTTCAAGGATAATGTGGGTAAAAGTGAAATTCGGGGGGGAAATGTGGGGTTTTTATATGTGCATATGCACCAGTGAATGGAGCGAGGGAGGAGGAGAGAAGAAAGTTTGGAATGAGTTTGAACGATGGCTGGGGATAAGTTCTTGGGCGGTAAACCGATTAAAATTTGCTCCTTCTTGGCGAGGAGATAAAGTGCGAGGCGATTGTGGCCCTCACTTCAATCGAGAGCCAACTTTGGGTAGGGAAGGAGAGGAATCTCACCACGTTTGTGACTTTGCACGCAAGCCACGTTCAGTGGGGAATACGTGGTTTACAAAAACACAGTCAATAGAGTTACTCGGTTGAGAGTGAGTCTCGTGACAGAAGCACGACCGTTAGGCCTGAAACCTAGTACACACCATTCTAGCCTCGATACAGAATCACGCGCAACAGGAGCGGCCGGGGTACTGATTATGTGTGATGTACAATGGGAAAGCGACAGAGATAGATTACTAGAGTAAAATGTATTTAGAAGGGGCGGCCCGAGGAGGGACTAGCCGTGGACTTCACTTATTGGTGGTTGCAAGGCTTAAGGTGCGCGCAGAAGAGTGACGATTCAAGAAATGGGTGAGAAAACGAGGATACGTGGAGGTGATAAAGGTGGAAAAATTGGAGGAGACAGTGTGTAAGAGGGAGCGGGAGTTTAGGAGAGGTATGGAGAATAGGTGGAGAGACGTGAGAGGGAACGGAATGGGTGGAGGTGGAAGGGGAGTGGACGAGATAAGGAGCAGTATGTTTGAAGAGGCTGAAGGGTACTGTGGAGTAAAAAGGGTGGTGCCAAGTGCATGAAGGAAAGGAGCGAATGGTGAGTGAGGCAGGCTGAAGGACAGGTGGTGAAAAAGGAAAAGGAGGCTTATGTAAATGGTTGCGAGAAGTAGGAGGAGAGGAAAGCTGGGAGAATATAGAAGGGTTAGAGTGGAGGCAAAGAGGGCGGTGGAGAGGGCGAAGAGAAGAGCAAAAGATGAGTGGTGTAGAAAAGTGACGGAAAATTTTGAATCAGGAAGTAAGATGTTTTGGAAAGAAGTAAATAAAAAAAAGGAAGAAGAAGGAGGGGTTGGGGGAGAGGATTAAGGGTGGAGATGGGGAGTGGATAGGAGGAGAGGATAGGGTGAGGAAGAGGTGGGGGGAGTATTTTAGTAGATTATTGAATGAGGTGGGTGGGGGAGGGGAGGAAGATTTGCATGAGGTGAGGATGGGGAATGAATTGGGGAGGGAGGGGGAGGATGAAATACAAATGGAGGAAATTATTAGGGCCTTGAGTAAAGGAAAAAAAGGGAAGTCCGCAGGTTTGGATGGTGTGAGAATGGAAATGTTACAGAAGGGTGGTATAGGGGTGGAGGAGTGGCTGTATAGGTTATATAATATATGTTGGAGGAGTGGTGTGGTACCGCAGGATTGGGAGGATGGATATTGGTTCCCCTGTATAAGGGGAAAGGGGATAGGATGGAATGTGGGAATTATAGAGGTATATGTCTTTTAAGTGTGGTAGGGAAAGTGTATGGTAGAATACTGATTGAGAGAGTGAGAGGGTTTACGGAAGGAAGAATGGGGGAAGAACAAGGAGGATTTAGGGAGGGAAGAGGGTGTGTGGATCAAGTGTTTACACTAAAGATGCTTGTGGAGAAAAGTATTGAGAGGAAAGGGAAAGTGTATGGGTGTTTTTTAGATTTAGAGAAAGCATATGATAGAGTGAAGAGAGGTGAATTGTGGAGGGTGTTGGAGGAAAATGGAGTGGGGGTAAATTGGGTAAAGGTATCAGGGCATTTTATAGGAATAGTAGAATGTGTGTGAGAGTGTTAGGAGGGGAGAGTGAGATGTTTGGGGTGGCGAGAGGACTGAGGCAGGGGTGTGTAATGTCGCCTGCTATTTAATTTGTTTATGGAGAGTGTTTGCAGAGGATATGGTGAGGGAGGGAGGGGGGTGGGAATTGACAAATGAATGATAGAAGGAAGTTGAACATTGATACTGTTTGCGGATGATACTGCCCTAGTGGCGAAGAGCGCCGGAACGGTTGAGGTATTTTGGTGAGGGAGTTTGAGAGAATGTGCGGACAAAAGGGGCTTAAAATAAATCCTGGTAAGAGTAAAGTGTTAGTGTTTGAGGAGGAGGAAAGTGAGGAGGGGGAGGGGTTAGAGGTTCGAGTGGGGGGAGTAGTTCTGGAAGAAGTAAAGATTTTTAGATATTTAGGGATGGATTTGGGTAAGGGAGGAGGGATGAAGGAGGAGATAGAACATAGAGTAGGAGAAGGAATGAGAGCGTTGAGTGGTCTGAGAGAAGTATGGAAAGGGGGGGATTTATCACAGAAAGTTAAGATAAGTATGTTTGAAAAAATTTGTGTACCAGCGGTTGTTGTATGGTGTGAAACGTGGGGGTTTGAATGCTAGGTCCAGGAAGAAGTTGGAAGTATTTGAGATGAAGGGGTTGAGAGCGGTTTGTGGAATTAGTAGAAGGGAGAGGATTAGGAATAGGGTGGTGAGGGAGAGATGTGAGTGGAGGAATGGGTTGGTGGGAAGAGCGGAGAAGGGAATGTTAAGATGGTATGGGCATCTGGTGAGAATGGAGGAACAGAGAGTGGTTAGGAGAGTATGGGAGGCGGAGGGGATAGGAAGGAGAGGAAGGGGGAGACCAAGAAGGAGGTGGATGGATGGAATAAAGGAGATGCTGGAGGGGGGAGGGATGAGGGAGGAAGAGGGTAGGGTGTTGGCGAGGGATAGAGTGGGGTGGAGGAGGTGGGTGGGGGCGAGATGAGGGGGGGGGGTGTAGGGGGGAGAGGCTGTACGTACCACTACCCCGCTCAAGCGGGATAAAAGTTGTAAGAATAATAATAATATAATAATTAATAATATATATATATATAATATATATATATATATATATATATATATAATATATATATAATATATTAATATATATATATATATATATATATATATATATATATATATATATATATAATTATGATATATTTACTTCGTCAAAATTAACGCACCACAAGGTACGTGGCGATTAGGAAGGGTAGAAAAAGGGTTTAAAGAAAGCGAAGACACTTAATTGGACAATGTCAAACATGGTGGATCTCCCCAGAACCGTAGGGTTGATTAGAGTGTTGCGGGTTCAAGGTGCAGCCAAAGGGTCTCGCAGTAAGGTTCGGAGGTTCGGCGCTGCAAACACACAATGTTGGTACGTACGGCGACTGCCGAGGGGGTGTTGGGTATGTCTCAATACCTTGTATGACTCCCTCTGCCACGAATGACTGCTTGACACCGTCTAGGCATGCTCTCGATGAGTGGGGGAATGTCCTGGAAAGTGATTTGATCCCATACGTCATGCAGTGCCTGTCGCAGGTCCGGGAGGGTCCGTGGTGGGGGTTGCAGCTGTCGGATCCGTCGTTTCAGAATATACCACAAATGTTCGATTGGGTTGAGGTCCGGGCTATATGCTGGCCATTTCAAAGCCGTAATTTGAACCGTCCTAAGTAGTCGTTTCACACCATTGGCGCCTTGTGTGGCTTGCATTGTTATGCTTAGGATGAAAAGAGTCACCGATGTAGGGGGGGGGATTAAAAAAAAGGGGGCATGACATTTTATGCGTTCGAGGATGCTGTGATATACCCTCACGGCTGTAAGAAGTGCCTCCAAATCGAAAGAGTCAACTCCTTAGGCCCCGATAAAGAGATGCCTCCCCAGACCATAACCGACCCACCTCCAAACGGAGGCACCTGCAGCACATTGCATTGCACGAACCTCTCCGTCGGACGTCGGTATACTTTAACACGCCTGTCCGAAGCATACAGACACTCTCGAATCGTCCGTAAAGAGCACCTTTGCCCAATCCTCGACCGTCCAATGGATGTGTTCTCGGGCAAATGCCAGTCGCGCCCTTCAAAGTGCCGTGGTCTGCGGTGGACCTATGGAAGGCCTCCGGGGCCAGTAATTATGTTCCGCAAGGTGTCGACGCACTGTATTGTCACTCACCCTGGTGCCGTGTACCTCCGCCAGTTGTATCTGCAGATGTCGTGCCGTTTTGTGGCGCTCTCGTAATGCACGCAGACGTATAAATCGGTCTTCCACGGGTGTCGTGGCCCTGGGCCTACCTTGTCCTCGCCGGCGATCATGTGTCAGGGTTTTCTGGTACCGTTGGACCACCCGTGCAATCGTTGTGTGCGCTACACCGAACCGTCGACCAAGTGTCCGGTACCCGTGTACTTCGGCGTGGAGTGTTGTTATCTGCACGCACTGATTTCTTGACAGTTGACGCATAATCCTCTCCGTGTTTATCGGAGCCGCTTCGTACGTGAATGATCCCTCGCTCGATTATACCCCCGCCATAAGCCACCTCCACCTCTCCCAGATCTAGTTACGTGGTTTATGATTTCCTAAATTTATCGCAGTGACGGCTCCAATACTTCAGAGAACTCTCTGCGGGGTGGTTACGTAGTTAAACTTAGGCTGTCGTCTGTGTTGGTGTGGGGTTTCATGGGGTTAGGGGCCTCCCGTTCCTGCGAGTGATATTTAACCTAGTTGTGAGTTATTTTTGACAAAGAAGTATATATATATACTCGACACCTAATTCGGAAAAAACACTTAGTGTAGTGTAGTGTAGTGTAGTGTAGCGTAGTGTAGTGTAGTGTAGTGTAGTGTAGTGTAGTGTAGTGTAGTGTAGTGTACATAATAAATGTTCGAAGCATAACCACAGGCGATTTCTAAACACTTTATATTAAATGTGTATCTAATATTGGAGAAAGAGGTGGAGTGCAAGTGATGATGTTGTATGATTAAGTAGGCATTGTAACTGTGCCTTCCGAGATGGTATGGGATGGTGGTATTATATATATATATATATATATATATATATATATATATATATATATATATTATATAATATCACATTTATATATGTCATATATATAATATATATATATATATATATATAATATTATATAATATATATATTATATATATTATATATATATAAATTATATATATATATATATATTATATATATATATATATATATAATAATATATAATATAATATATATATATATATATATATATATATATATATATATATATATATATATATATATATATATATACAGGCCTATTACTAAGCACGCAATTTTCTCATCATTCAGTCAAGGAAATGTCTAATCAAGAGTGTATGAATATTATTATTATTATTATTATTATTATTATTATTATTATTATTATTATTATTATTATTATTATTATTATTATTATTATTATTATTATTATTATTATTATTAATCTGATTATTTTTATTTCTTTTTTTCTTTCTTATTTTGAAAAGGAAGTTGCCAATCAGATATTCCAATTTCAAGAATAAATATGATTGCATTAGATGTTGCTTTTCCTGTTTACGTTATAATATATATATATATATATATATATATATATATATATATATATATTAATATATATAGATATTAATAGTTATAATATATATATATATATATATATATATATATATATATATATATATATATATATAATTTATATATATATATATATATTTATATATATAATATATATATATATATATATATATATATATATATATATATATATATATATATATATATATATATATATATATATTATATATATATATATATATATATATATATATATATATATATATATATATATATACATATATATGCAAATTTTTAGAAACTGTACTGTGACTACCGAGGTACCTAACCTAGGAACCGACCGGGGCCCCGGCCCCGGCCCCGGCCCCGGCCAACCCCGGCCATTTTTAGCGACCCCGGCCCCGGCCCCGGCCCCGGCCAAAAATCAGGAAAAACCGGGGTTTTCTACCGGGGTTAACTGTAAATTTACACCAAATAATAGAGGGTTAAATCAAACAAAATAAAAAAATATATTTTAATTCCATTACTCCTTTTCTTTGTTATAAATTGATGCAAAATATATAAACATACCTAAATATAATCAATTTTTTTTGGGTATTTACTATGATTTCAAATTAAAATTGAGGCCAAATTATAATTTTTACGAGTTTTTAACATAAAAATATTCGAAATTTGATATATCAAACGAATTCGGAAAAGGAAAATAAATATTAATTGTTAAAAGTATTGATGTATTTATTTATTAAAGTTAAATTATTCTTCCAAGAAAAATCAAATATTTCCGAAATCTCTTTTTCAAAATTATTATGTTAATTGATTAATATATGTTATATATATATATATATTATATATATAATATATATTATATATATATATATTATATATATATATATATAATATAATATAATATATATAATATATATATATATATATATATATATATATATAATATTATAATAATATAATAATAATATATATTATATTATATATATATATATATATATATATAATATATATATAATTATATATATAATATATACATATATTTCTTTTCAAAATTATTTATTTAATTGAATATATATATATATATATATTTCTCACCTTTCTTTCTCACCATCCTCCTGTAGGCGTATGCGCCTGTCAGCTGTCTTGCACGAAGCTCCTCCATCGCCGTCGATCATCGTAAACTCTTTCCTCCTCCACTTCCTCCATAGTCATCCCCCTCCTCTCCACAGCTCTCTCTACACCATCCCTCCACCTCATCCTCGGCCTCCCCACTCCTCTCCTTCCCTCCGGCTGCCACTCATAATATCTTTTCGCACACCTATTTGCTTCCATCCTCCTCACATGTCCGAACCATCTTAACTGTCCTCTCTCCACCAGCTCTAATATACTATCCACTCCCAACACCGCCCTCACGTCATCATTCCTCCTCCTATCCAATCTTGTCACCCCCAATATCAATCTTAATACTTTCATTTCTCATTCCTGTACTTTACTTTTAGCTTTTGTGTTTAGTGTCCAAGCCTCATGTCCATATGCTAATATGGTATATATTATTATTTTGGTATATAATGCTGGTATATATTATTATTTTGACTTTCCTCGGTATATTACGGTCCTTCAGCAAAGGGTACAACGACGCAAGTGTCCCATTAAACTTTCCAATTCTATGGTTCAACTCCTGAAACATATCATTTCTTACTCCACTATAAACTCCTAAATATTCAAACTGATCCGTCTGTTTCAGTACTTCCCCCTCCAATTCTATATTCAACTCCTCCTGCTCCCTACTCACCATCATAACCTCCGTCTTCCCCCTATTGATTTTCATTACCTTCTCAAAAAGAACCTCGTCCCATGCCACTATAAACCTCTGCAGAGCCTCCCTTGACTCCGAGATCAACGCCAGATCATCCGCGTATTCAAAGATCTCTCCACCCACCCTTTCCTGTACCACCTTGCCACAATAGTCCATAAACGTTATGAACAATATTGGGGAAAGTACACTTCCTTGTTTTACACCTGTTGTTATTCCAAACCAACTACTATCATCCATCTGTGTTTTCACCTTTCAACAGCTGTCCACATACATGCTTTTTATAGCTCTTATCAGTTTAGTAGGCACCTCATACTCCCTTTTCCCCAGGATCCTCCACAATATCTCCCTCGGAACACGGTCGAACGCCTTTTCTAAATCGATAAAGGCCAAATATGCTTTCCGGTTAAATTCATAAGTCTTTTCACACATCATCTTCAGTGCAAAAACCAAATCAATTGTCGATCTTCCCGGTCGAAAACCATGCTGCCATTCATCCAGTTTATGTTCGACTGTGTCCCTCAATCTTCTCTCCAATATTCTCTCGTACACCTTTGCAATATGTGGCATCAAAGCAATTCCCCTGTAATTTTTACAGTCGGTTTTATCGCCTTTCTTATATATAGGACACAATACCGATTTATTCCAATCCTCCGGTGTTTTCCCTTCGTTCCAGCACTTGTTCATTACTTCCGTCATCCACAAAACACCCCCTTCACCAGCTCCTCTCAATATCTCCACAGGCAGCATATCCTCGCCTGCTGCCTTACCGTTTTTCATCTTTCTCATCGCTTGTTCCACCTCCTCAGGTACAATCTGCCAATCCCCCCGCTCTTCCAACGCCACATGTCGTTCTTCCCATTGTTCCTCTTCTTCTATTATGTTATTCGGGATATTCAGCAGCTGTTCGAAATATTCCTTCCACCTTTCGCTAATATCTGACGGGCTTGTTAATAATGTTCCATCTTCATTTTTTATTGCATAGGATGGCGGGGCAGAGCCCTTTCTATAGTTTTTTGCAATGTTGTAGATTAGCTTTCTCGTCCCTTGAAGGTCTTCCTCCAGTTCTCCTCCAATCCTTTCCCATGTGCTTTCCTTTTCTCTTCTTTTTATCTGTTCAGCTTCTCTTCTCGCTTCCACATATTCCTCCCTCTCCTCCACTCCTCTCGTCTTTATCCACCTTTTAAAACATTTCATTTTTCTCTTTACCGCCGTCTGAACTTGTTCAGTCCACCAAGGAGTTTGTTTCTTTTTTCTTCCATGAATTGTTTTCACTTTCACAACATCCTCAGACACCTCCCACAGGGCGTCCCTCAATGCTCTCCAACTCTCGTCCACCTCCGCATCCATCACCACATTCCTCCTTTTACCCTCCATTTCCCTCTTAAATTTTTCTCTACATTCCGGCTCTCGTAACTTTTCCACCATGAATCTCTTCCTAACCTTACATTTATATGGTTTAACACCATCTATTCTCATCTTTCCTACAACCAAACGGTGATCCGAGTCTCCCGAGATCGACGGTATGCTCTTCACGTCTTTAAACAGTCTTTTATTATTTGTTAGCATTAAGTCAATCATTGATTTCTCCTCGTATCCTCTACCCTCTCCATTCCATCTGTACCACGTCCATTTGTGGCTATCTCTATGGTTGTAAAAAGTGTTCATCACGCTCATATCATTCTGTACACAAAAATCTATAACCCCCTCCCCTGCAGGGTTCCTTCCTCCAATACCAAAAGCCCCGATCACTCCCTCCACCCCTCGTCGGTCCTGTCCAACATATACTGTATATATATATATATTATATATATATATATATATATATATATATATATATATATATATATATATATTGTATATATATATTTTATACATATTTATATATATATATATATATATATATATTTAATTATATATATATATTGGTATATATATACGTATATATATATTTAATAGAACTTATTCTTCTATAAAATCAATTTTTTTCTAAAAAATTTCTTCGAAATATTATTTAATTGATTACTTATATGTATTCTTTTTTATAATTAAAATTATTAATTAATTGAAATTATATTTAATTTTCATCTTAAGTTTTAAGACTTTTAGTGTTTTTTGACTTACATTTATAATTTTAGCTAACCCCGGCCCCGGCCCCGGCCCCGGCTAAATTAAGAGCAGCCCCGGCCCCGGCCCCGGCCCCGGCAAAAAATTCCAGCCCCGGTCGGTCCCTAACCTAACTAACCTAACCTAATCCTAACCTAACTAACCTAACTAACCTAACCTAACTTAACCTAAATTAATTTTCATTATTATACCAGTTTGTGATCAGGAAACGTAGGAGGTTCTGGTTTTTACGCTAGCCTTGTGAGGTGGTTGATTATATCCTCACTAGTCACAGTACAGTTTCTATAAATTTGCCAATATATATATTAATATATAATATATAATTATAATATATATATATATATATAATATATATATATATATATATATATACTATATATATATATATATATAATATTATATATATATAAAGGGGGCGGTAAAGTTTGGGCTTTCTTTTTGGACTTGCGTATATTCTTCAACTACTTTCTGTTTCAGTGCGTTGACGCATCTCACCCCCAGTCTCGGGAAATGAAGGTGGAGGTGATGATATATATATATATATATATATAATATATATATTAATATATATAATATATATATAGTATATTATATATATATATATATTATATATATATATATATTATATTTAGTGAAAATGTTTCGCCTGAACAGCAAAAAAAACTAGCTTTATTTTCGCTAGCGAGAAGGTCCTGCAACTATATGATCAGTTAGGACCTCGGCCGTAAGTTAGAGGGAGTTAGTTTACGTATTATGTATTTCTATTTTTCTTACTTTTATCTTTTTCAAATTATAAACATTACTCATGGGGGAGTTAATATTAAACCAATTGAGGAATTTTTCTTACTTGAAAACAGATGGAAGCCTTAAAGTGAGGAAGATTAAATACAATGGAAAAAACAGAGGAAGACAAGAAATTATCCAGCACAAAAATGGTTGGAAAGAAAGAAATGCCACAACGAACAAATCTAGAGTTCCCATCTCCCAGCTAAATTTATATTAAAACATTTTACCTCCCACTTCTAGTGTTACGAAAGATCGATCATTTAAGGTAGTTGAAAGTGAGCTTTTAGCCTTCTCCACATCTGCTGTTAAAATTCATACAGGAAGAAATAGAGCACCAAAAATGAACCGTTAAGATAGAGTTTAAAGAGCTGCAGAAGTCAAGAAAAATTAATCATCTTTCTTATCTATCCAAAAAAAAATAAGTGAAATCGGACTCTCCACCTTCAATCACCCATTTTAGTTTAGAGACACTAAACTAAACTCAATTGCAATATCGTAAAACTTAAAACAAGTGAACAAATGATCATTTTAAAATGTTCAAGTTTTTTTTATTAATATTAAATCTGTTTATTTAGAAATATTAAAACTCCAACATAGAAATTTTACAATAAGGAGAAAAAATTACAAATTTAAAAAAAAAAGATAGGGCGGAAAATATTTTTACAAATTACTTGTCAAAAATAGAGCTAGTAAACTTACTATAAAATTACTGTAAATAAAACAACGCTCAGTCGCGCAGCTTAGAATCAACGTTGAGTGTAGCGTATTTCCTTCTAATAATTAATTTTATTTTAAGTTTGACGAGTCCTTGATTAAACTGTGAAGGATGAAAAACATTTATATCTAATTTGGAAGAGCTTTTGATCTTCGCGTCTTCCAAGTTCCTTATTTCTTATTCGAGGATCCTTATCAAACGTTAATGCAAATGAGACTTATATATATATTATATATATATATGATATATATATATATATTATATATATATATATATATATATATATATATATATATATATATATATATATATATATATATATATATATATAATATATATATATATATATATATATATATTTTTTTTTTAAATACATTATATATATATATATATATATATATATATATATATAAGGGGCGGCTCGTGGCCTGGTTGCAGGTTTGCGCAACCACCATTTTATACAACTAGCTGCTAGGGTGCAACTATTTATTATTTTTTATTCTTTAATTTTTTTAATAGGATTAAATATTAAAGAAATTAAATTGCATCTTATTATAATAACATCCCAATGATTTATTATTGAATGAAATAAAAAGCCGTCATTGAATAGCTGTTATTCAAATGTCAAACCAATATGATTGTTGCAGACACTTTACAACACATGTCAATTAAATTTTGAACGAGAAGAATGTGTGTGAAAATATACCGCGTCAACGTTTTATACCTACAACAGGTGGTTGTATAGGAAAGACAACCGCTTGTTTTTCTTAACATTGGACCCTACCCTTAATAACTGAAATTCAAATTTGCCCGTACGAAGCAATTATAAAATTAGCGCTCAACATGTCAAAATTGATCGTCCCACGAAAACGATACATTTTGCATAGGTTGCAATTTAGTCAGTTTTACTTTTGAAGCGTTAGCGTGTAGTCTTTGTATAGTTTTTTTCAGAACTCTTGCCTTTATAATTAAATGAATAATCGTAAAAAAAAAAATATTATAATAATAATAGCATTTAAAATAATTTTATTAATTTTTTTTTTTATTAAACAGTGGTTAAGTGAAATGAAGTTAAAATTAGACATATTTATAATATAGGCCTATATTATTATTATTATTATTATTATTATTATTATTATTATTATTATTATTATTATTATTATTATTATTATTATTATTATTATTATTATTATTATTATTATTATTATTTAAGAAAAATACTGATATTTTAATATATTTATTTAGTCTTGGGCAGATCTAATTTTATGTATCGCGATTTTATTTGATATTTAATAATTAATAAAAAAAAATTCTTTTCTATTATATATATTATATATTTTATATATTATATATATATAAAAAAAAATATATATATAATATATATATATATATATATATATATATATATATATATATATATATATATATATATATATATATATATATATATATATATATATATATATATATATATATATATATATATATATATATATATATATATATATATATTATAGATATATATATAGATATATATATTATATATATTTATTCTGAGAGGAAGAGAGAAGAGAGAGAGAGAGAGAGAGAGAGAGAGAGAGAGAGAGAGAGAGAGAGAGAGAGAGAGAGAGAGAGAGAGAGAGAGAGAGAGAGATTAACCTAATATATATAGGGCCTTTATTATACCAGAGAGCAATAAAAAAAATTAGAATCGGAATGGTAGGTAATGCTATCTGAGAATTATTTAATTTGAGGCATTTTCTAAGAATTTTCTCAATTTTCCCAAATAAAAAAGATATGTAATAAAGTTTAATCTATAGCACGGTAATGTCTATAGTTATATTTATATTATATTCATATACAACTTACTCGCGGCGCGAGTAAGTTGTTACACGGCACCGCTCGCGCTCAGCGCGCATTTGGAGCGAGCGGTTTGCCATGCATACAAGCCAGCCTGCAATGCATTTAGTCTATGGTATTGTTTTAGTTTTTATTTAACTCAATAAATATCTAATGAAAAAATAATTTAACTACAAGATAAAATAATTTTGAAAATGGAAAAATATCTCATTTAAGACCAAATAAGAAGTGCACAAAATCGAGG
The DNA here is from genome assembly GCA_015478945.1 of Trachelipus rathkii. Lineage (NCBI taxonomy): Eukaryota > Metazoa > Arthropoda > Malacostraca > Isopoda > Trachelipodidae > Trachelipus > Trachelipus rathkii. The sequence goes on along the minus strand of JABUQX010069666.1, from coordinate 10,865 downwards.
TTATGGTACCAAAAATTTAATTTAAAATAAATAAAAAGTGCCGGGCCTATTACGTAGGTCCCATGAGTTCGTACTTTGTTTTATTAATTTTAATTATGTTCAAAATATGTATGATATTATTAGAAAAGTATATACACATACATACATAGCAATAACAAAAATAACAAACAAAAATAAAAAAATAATAAAAAAAGAAATAAAAATAACCAAGTTATTCTAAAACAAAAAAAGTATAAGTATTAATATATATATATATATATATATATATATATATATATATATATATATATATATATATATATATATATATATATATATATATATATATATATATATATATATATATATATTATTATATGGGCCAGCATCCAGAAAGCAACATGCATGTAACTAAAAAAACTATAACAGCTACCGAAATAAATAACATTTTTTTTGATTTCAGCAAGCAATTTCATCGATGAAACAAAAAAAATTTATTTTATTCTAATATTTATTAATAACACCTTAAATATTAGTATTATCTTAGGTCTGGTAGGCGTACGCTCTCATTAACCTTCCATCCTGCAGTAATACGAGAGCAAGAGTTACCAAATATTGTTTTTTTTTATTATTATTATTATGCTCTGGAGAAAATGTTAATTTTTCTTTTTATTCCTTTTTAGGTGGTTCGAGCCGACGGAGGGACAGAGGGGGGGGACGAAGTCTCCCCCCGTCGTCCCCCGGTAGGCCGAGAAACCCCGACTTTGTCTATTTTTAAGGTTTACCCGTGGGGTATCCTTTAGTTAAAAAAAAATTCAACATTTGGCAACTTTTTCGCTCTCTCCGAGCGCTAGACTCCTTCTTACTTCTCGAAAAACGATAATTA
>JABUQX010069666.1:0-2500 GCA_015478945.1 Trachelipus rathkii | reverse complement strand
TCTCATTTTCAAAAGCCTATGGTGGAGCACAAAAACAAAAAAAAAACAATTCTTTTTAGATTTTATTAATATTATTTATATTATAGTTGAAAATTAAAATAAAGTTTCTCTTTTTTTAGGTTTCATAAATACAGAATGTTAAAATCCAATTCACAGGTTTACCAACTTAATGAAGCTTAAATTATTTTGAGAACCACAGTTTACTTAAGGTCCTAGATTATATATATATATATAATATATTATATAATATAATATAAAACGTTTTTTTATATAAAAGTATATATAACTTTATAATACAAATATAAAAATTTATATAGAATAAAAATAATAAATATACCTTATACTATTATATATATATAATAATATATATATACTATATATAGTATATATTAAGCCAAATTCCTAGATAAGCAGGCAATGATATTTTTCGTACTTTTTTTATAAACTTCTGACACCTTTGAAATAAAATTTTATTTAACATAAGCTATGAATAGCGTGAGGCTTTTGCTTTTGCGTTCGAATTTTATGTAAAAAAAAAAAAAAAGCATTTCTTTCATAAATTATTTTGCTTCAGTAATTTTATTAAAGGAAAATTCTTTCAGCCATATGAATTTATTAATTCAAATATTAATATAATAATAATTAATAAATATAATGAATATATAAAATAATTAATTATAATAAATTAATAATAATAATAATAATAATAATAATAATAATAATAATAATAATAATAATAATAATAATAATAATAATAATATATGATTTGACCGTCGTCGGAGTTGGATGCATTGGAAACAGCTGGGAAGGAAGAAATGAGAAGAACAAGAGAAGGGTTGGAAAGAGGCTGAAGAAGATGAAAACTCTAGGAGAGTTACTGATGTATTAATTGAAGCCATTTTATTGTTTAGAAGTGAAGAAGAAATTTTACCAACCTGAATAAAATATTTTAAAAAATTTATTTGATCAAATATTTCGAAATTAAAATCAAAATAACAATTGTCAAAATTAATATTTAAAACTTTAGAGGAGCTACAAAATTTTCTATTCCAGTCTTATTATATGAAATTCAGTTTAATTTCAATATTATTATTATAAATTATTATTTATGATTATTTAATTTTATATTATTATTATTATTATTATTATTATATATAATAATTTTTAAAGCAATTGCGCAAAGAAAACTGACATGGTAAATTATATATATTTAAGTAATATATATGATGTAGAAAGTATTAGTATATATAAAATAAATAATTAGAATAATTTTATTTCTTAAAATAAATAAAATGCAGTATTTTTTTAAAGAACCCTGTGGAGCGGACAATAAACTCCGACTGGATTTGTGAGTTTTTATTTATTCAGAATGGGATAAGAGATTGTTATTTCTTGAGAAATAGTGTAATATCACAAGAAATGCCAACCACGCCTCTTCTTCAGACGTCATGTATATATTTATTTTACTATTTTAATTGATAAGTGTATATAACATTCTACCTGCTGTTTTTAAGTGTTTTGATTCGCTAATGGTCGTAATCTATGTTACTCAGGTTCATATAAATAGTAAAAAGAAGCATAATTTTCATCTTTCCGCTTTTATTGTTGTTGACCAAGGGTGTATATTGTTGGTACTTGTGATGCCTCATATATCTCGATCGATTTTTATTATATGTTAGATGGTGTATTTTTTTTGTAAGCAGGAATGCTTTGTTTTGTGATTTGTTACAAAAGTAAATGTAGTATTTGTTTTAAAGTAATATGGTGATATAATTTTCGAAGTGTAAATATTGCTGTATTATTTATTGTAATGATTAATGTAATTAAGTTTGTGTTGCTCAAAGAAATTGTGAATAAATTATATTTCGTATGTGCATAAATATATCAAGGTGTGTCGTCTGCATCTATGCACTTGTAAGGATTTTGCGGTCGAATATCATTGCTAGATATTGGCATTGCAGGTAAGGCAGTTTATTATATATGTAATTAATTTTTGTCAAAGTTTGCAGTCGTATATTTGACGATAATATAAAAGCATTTTTAAGTTCAGTATTATATTTATAACGTAAGGTTAATGTTATATTACTCAAATAGAGTTGTTTACAAACAAAGATTTATTATAATTACTATTAGGCAAACTTTCTTGCATTTGGAGAAAACAGTTGTTGGGAAGCATCAGAACGATTTCTTACATATTAGGTGCACAAGTTGAAAATCGACGTATTTTTGTAAATTGTCAAAATATTAAATAGATTTATCAAAGTAAAAGATTAAAAGAATAACCTTTCGAATCGATACAAGTCATATTAAATTATGTATTGAATTAATTAGTATATATTTAAAGAGGATGAAATTTATAACATATTTTTGCACATCGATATTTAGATAGTAATTTTTAATGATAATATTTGAAAAATAATATAAGATGGACAAAAGATTTTAGTAATGAAGATTTAAGGTATTAGAAATATTGTTGTAAGGTAATAGTGTTTGAACATAA
>JABUQX010069665.1:10000-32332 GCA_015478945.1 Trachelipus rathkii | reverse complement strand
CCCCTCTCAGGATTCACATCCTTTCAAGGGACGCATCCCATTGGGTTTTCTCTCGGTGTGTGATGTGATGCTTTAGATACTCTTGGTTAATGAAAGCTGTTTATTCGTAAGTTAGGTACGTTATGTTAAATATTACTATGACTGTGTGAAATTAACACTGATTTGTTAGAGAAATGATGAGCTTTGTAAGATATTACTGTGTTAACTGACGATGATGTGTTAGATACGTGAGCCTAGTTTAAGATTTTGTTGAGTAATGTTAGGTTTACCCGAGAATTTTGCTAATGTCTACGTTTATTCATAGTTCAACTGTTGTTATACTCGAGACGAGTGACACTTTGATGAAGATAGTGTCAATTCATAGTTCAAGATGCTGGTATCTTTGATAGATTGGTCACTTTTTTAAGGGATTTTGTTAGATAATACGTCTTTACCTGTTGCTGATATGCGGGAAAAGTGGGAACATATCGAATATTGTATGACCTATTAGCTACTTTACCTTTGATAAGTAGGGAATTTTCCGTAGATGAGTAATGAACTTTGTTAATGAAAACTGTTTATTCGTAAGTTAGATATGTTATGTTCTTAGTTCCAATTAGCGTTTATTAGTTTGCCAATGTGATAGCTTTGAATGAAACACGAAATACAAATACAAACATAAAACGAACGGAGCGTAAGGCCTAAAAGTGAATGTACATCTGTAAAAAACAGGTTTAGCCTTCCTGTTAGGCTTGTGTTTGTCTCCTTAATTTTATAATATCTTTTCTCATGAGGCTTGTTTTAACGTCATAATCGTTGTGGACTTGAAAGCATTAGGAGGTTGTGCTCTGTTTAAAAAGATTGTTCTATTTTCACTAAGTGGGCAATATGTTGCGTCTTAACAGATATACCTCTATACAAAACATTATTCAAGGGGTAATCAAGATCCCTGGGTGTGGGGTTTCAATCTTATATAAAAGAAACCCCGATGGTTCTGATTTTTTCACGTGTATTAATCAATCTGTATACCACAGTAACAGGCGTATTTTTATGAGTACAGATGAACTACTCTGTATATGTCGTCACGCTGCAGAATGGGTTAAGGTGTACTCTAACTCTACCGAAGTTTTAGTAGACTCACCGAAAACGATTATTGCCAGAAGAGGATGTCATAAAGTCAGTCATCTTACTATCTCTTTTTCTAAGGATATAATTTCACACCGAATGGAAGTTCGAGTATGGAAGATGTGTAATGACACAGGCTTATTTAAACCTACAGCTCGTAGAATCTATATTTCTGGATTAAAACAGATAAAATATCTATCGGAGGTTTGTAGGAATGTAATAACGCAAACTAAGAAATCGGAAATGCTGTCTAATTATGTAACTGTTGCACATTACATGTTGTATCAGGAATATTACGCATTCAAGAAAACGCTGATTGATGATTCTGAGAATATCATTGAACGTTTCTTAAATTCTATAGATGTACAGAAACTCGTCTATCTATTTAGAAAACAATGGTCCGAAAGTGCTTACCTAACTGATCTATCTAGTAAACAAATTTTAGTGTCTGAACGTGAACTTTTAACATATGTACTCAATGATGGTATCGATGAAGTGAAAAAATATATTAGATATAACGACGAAAATGATTGGTTTTCAGTGTAAAGATTTAGCGTATTTAGATCTTAAGCCTATGTAAAAACTATATGTATGTGATGAACATTGATTATTATTATTATTATTATTATTATTATTATTATTATTATTATTATTATTATTATTATTATTATTATTATTATTATTATTATTATTACTACTACCTTTTTTTGTTTTTGTTTTTGTTTTTTGTTTTGACTAAGCTCATTTCATGTCAATTTGGCTGTATAGATCTCCTTTGTATACTTATATTACCATAGTGAACCTGTTTATTGTTATTGTTGTTGTTTTTGTCTAACGAGAATATATACCCTTTTGAACTGATATGGTTCGTTCGTGCGTCGTATTCTTGTTTACTTTCTTCTGATTGGTTGAAAGAAAGAATCTCATTACCTTTAAGGATTGTTTATACACTATTTTCTTCAGTAGGATATTTTTCGCTGTGCTGATACGATGACATCTCCCCGCATCTCCACGTCTGTTGTTGATATCTTCACGCAGACTTTCGTTATTCCTAACGATGTGTCATTTATATTTAATCGTAAACCGAATGGCGATCGCTACGTTGCTTGTATTCCTGCCAGAGAGTCAAATAATAGACCTTTATTCGTTTGTGCTGATGGATTCATCAAGATTATCGACATCGCAGCAGCATGGGTAGAGGATAAGTGTTTGTTATCCGATGGATCAACGCATAGTAAAATATCTAACTGGGAAGACAGCGTAAGTGGTTCTAATAGAATAGACGTTGTGCTCTCGTCGTGTGACGATGTTAAAACCCTTGATGTACGCAACTACTGGAAACCCATCGATTGTGTGACCTTCTACCGTACATGTATAGGTTTCACAGTTCGAACGTCTGAAAATATTACAGCTTTGATTAAAATAAAAAATGAATTAACATCGCATCTTAACGAGGTTGACATACTCGATGACTTAATACATATAGCTCACGGTGTAATCTATGATATTTACACTGAAACATGTGGTTTACCGTATAATGCGGTATACAGGAGTGCACTAATAACTATCAGCCAGTTTACTTCTCTCTTGTATGAGAGAATGAGTGCTGCTGAATCAAAATATGCTGAAAAATGGTTTAGTGCTGCTGAAGGCATTTATACTTACATCCTTTCAAAGGGTGTTGATTCTTTAGAGAGATATATAGAACTTACCCAAGTTATGTTGAATCCTATGTTCTCTGATTAGATGAATTAATATATTTAAAATAAACTTATGTTTTTATGTATTTATATGTTTTTATGTATTTATATAACGCTCTTTTCAATGAAAATTATATGTTATAAAAATGAAAACTTGTTTTACTTCCCCCTTATGTTCGCTTTATTGACTAAGTTGTTAATGATAGCTGTTTATTCGACTGGTTGTTGTGTGTTAAGTACGTTATGTTCATAGTTTAGCTTTACTGAGGGTAAAAAATTACTTTGTTTGTCTTTACCCATTAGGTATTATGCTGGTTAGGTAAGGTTGTGCTAAATTTTATTTTATTTTTTGTTAAATATTACTATGTTGGAGATATGTTTGATAAAGCGCGAATGGATTATGTTTTTGTATGTCTTGTTAGTTACTTTTACTGTTGATAAGTTTGGACCTTTGTTAATGTTAGCAGTTTATTCTTGCTTAAGATGTGTCAGGTTTGTCGTTGTATATTATATTCTTAGTTCTGGTGATGCTATGTTGGCTTTATTAATGGGAAAAAACTTTGTTACGTTAGCATACTTTCGCTGGTCTGTATGATAATTACACAAGGTTATGGCAAATTTTTGTTAAATATTACCATGTTAATGTAAAATTAACACTGTTATGTTAGAGATATGCTTGACAAAGTGTGAATAAGTTACGTTTTTGGATGTTATGTTAGTTACTTTACTGTTGTTAAGTGTGAAACTTTGTTAATGTTAACAGTTTATTCCTGTTTAAGATGTGTTAGGTTTGTCGTTGTGGGTTATATTCATAGTTCAGATGATGCTAAGTAAGCTTTATTAATGTGAAAACTTTGTTACGTCAGCATATATTGATTGATCTTTGTATAAAGAACTTGATTTTATGTTATGTTTATCCAAAATGATACTCGAAATGTGACTTGAATCAATAGATCAATAGATCAATAGTTCAAGGATGGACAGGAGGGTGACAGGATGGTGGATGGATGGTGGTTTGATTTACTGATTTACTGCTTTAGGGTATGTAAAACGTTACAATTTTAGTAAAAAATATGACTTGAATCAATAGATCAATAGATCAATAGTTCAAGGATTGGCAGGAGGGTGACAGGATGGTGGATGGATGGTGGTTTGATTTACTGATTTACTGCTTTATGGTATGTAAAACGTTACAATTTTAGTAAAAAAATATGACTTGAATCAATAGATCATTAGATCAATAGTTCAAGGACGGACAGGAGGGTGGCGGGATTGGGGGCAGGTTGGTGGTTTGATTTACTGATTTACTGCTTTATGGTATGTAAAACGTTAAAATTTTAGTAAAAATATGACTTGAATCAATAGATCAATAGATCACAACTGGACAGGAGGGTGGCAGGATGGTAGTTGGATGGTGGTTTGATTTACTGATTTACTGATTTAGGGTATGTAAAACGTTACAATTTTAGTAAAAATTTGACCTTAATCAATAGATCAATAGATCAATAGATCACGACTGGACAGGAGGGTGGCAGGATGGGGGTTGAATGGTGGTTTGATTTACTGATTTACTGATTTAGGGTATGTAAAAACGTAAATTTGTAAGTTATAAACAAAAAGAATAAGAAATTTTATTTATTTATTTATTTATTTATTTAATTTTTTTTTTTTGATGGTTCTGAAACCATTATTTTCGAAATCTACAGACTCGATAACATATATAAGGACACCAACATTGTTGTTATACGAATGTTTATTAACTCGGCACCGCAGTGGCTCCAGCACCGGTGCCGGAGCCAACTCATCAGATTCCAATACTAACTCTTTCTAGAAATTCAAATCTGAATCCTCTCACCAAATTTCAGCCTTATACGATCAATTTAATTTTTTATTGGGGGTGGGGTCCCCCTTTGGGGGAGGACCCTTGGGGACGTAACTTCGTCTACGACGAGGTTACGTTATCCCCAAACGGGGTACCAAGTTTGACAGAGATACCATGTCTCAAACTCTAGCCAGAGCGTGGTGCGAGACGGAGCAATGCGGTGCGGTGCGGTGCGGTGCGGTGCGGTGCGGTGCGGTGCAGAGCCGGAAACACAGAAGGAGACGCTGAAGGAGACGCAGAAGGGCTTAAAAAACAACTCAGAAGTGATCCCTTCGGGATCACTTCTTCGTGTAATAATAATAATAATACAAACAAACAAACAGACAAATAGACAGACAGACAAACACAGACCTTCGGTCTGTGTCTGTCGGTCAGACAGACCGAAGGTCTGTCTGACCTCCAGGTGTTCGATTTAGGCCTAATCTCGATCGCTCAGATCCCGCAACAAGGGCGTAAGCGCAATATCTACGTCCACCCTCGGGGGCGACCCCCCTCTATATACATCCTAGAGACTTGAAATTTACCCTGTTTCGAGCTTAACCCATACATAGATTATATTCCACGTTTCAGACCTATATCTCTTATACTTTTTGAGAAAAAGCTGTGGGAGGTCAAACTGTTTGGTAACTACTATATATATATATATATATTATATATATATATATATATATATATATATATATATATATATATATATATATATATATATATATATATATATATATATATATATATATATATATATATATATATATATATAAAGAGATTTGAAATTTGTACAGAATTTTTAAATACTGATCCTGATGTGCGAAAATCAACATTATTTAAAAGCTAAGAAATAGTAAACGGTTTTATCCTTTTTAATGTATAAAATGAAAATTAAAAAAACAAAATCTGGAAAGCAGATGTAATTGAGTGTTGCAATGCTTTTTGGCATTTGCATAAAAAGTCACTTTTGAGGAATCGGATCATGTCCGGTCTTAGAAAATGCTGGATATCTTCAAATCTATAAGTTTTAACAAAAAAGTAGTGCCAGTAAAACTTCAAGACAACAACATTTCCTATGAAATAAAACAAGAATCAAGTTTCTAGGGTGAATGGTTTTCAATTTATGAAGGGTAAAATGTGATTTGTTTTTGCAATATTCGCAGCTTTGCAAAACTTTGACCTCAATGAAGAACGGGTTAACGTTATCCAATTGAGCTGAAACTTTGCCAATCTCATTTTTTAGCCAATTCAAACATTGTTTTTTTGTGACCACCAATAAATATATATATATATATATATATATATATATATATATATATATATATATATATATATATATATATATATATATATATATATATATATATATATATGTGTGTGTGTGTGTGTGTGTGTGTGTGTGTGTGTGTGTGTGTGTGTGTGTGTGAGTGTGTGTGTGTGTGTGCGCTGGAGTGTAAAGGCTTTTATAAACCAATTAGATTTATTTTAAAAGATGAAAAGAAAACAGAAATTATCGACCGTCACTTAATTGAATGAAAAATTATTTCTATATTTTTAGGTTTTATTTTCATTTCATTTTTTTTTTTAATTTTAAGTTCTTTATTTGTTTAAAACTCAATTCCTTTTATGTCAATTTGTATCTTTAAAGAATCAAAATAAAGTTATTTAATAATTTCAATAATTTCAAATCTAAATAGTAAAACGTAAAATTTTAAACTTTAGTTAAATAAAATAATTGACACTATAACAGTTATATATATATATATATATATATATATATATATATATATATATATATATATATATATATATATATATATATATATATATATATATATATATATATATATATATATATATATATATATATATAATTTGTGGAGGGTATAGTTTCGAAGGATTGGAGGCGAGCATTGATAGTACCCTTATTTAAGGGTAAGGAAGATAAGAGGAACTGTAGGAACGATAGGGCAATTAATTTATTGAGTGTTGTAGGGAAGTTATATGCTGGTATTTCGGATGAAAGAAAAGGTCAAGTACTGAGGGACTGATTGGCAAAGGACAAGGTACATTTATTTAGAAGTGGTAGAGGATGTGTAGATCAAATCTTACCATTGAAACAAATGAGTGAGAAAATGAGAGAAGAGTAAATAGTATTTAGGTTTGGTGGACTTACAAAAGGCGTATAACAGAATTAATAGGAAAGCTCTGTGGCATGTGTTAGTGATATATAGTGTTGGTGGTAGGTTTTTAAATTGAATCAAAAGCGTGTGTAAGAATAAATGGAGTGGAAAGTGAATGGTTTAATATTAATTGTGGAGTGAGGCAGGGATGTGTTATGTCACCATGGCTATTTAATTTGTAAATAAATGGGATGATGGAAGAATTGGAGGTAGATGTGACAAGAGAAGGTGATAGACTGATGGAAAATAAAAGGTTGAAGAGGGTACCCTGCCGATTGCTTTTTGTATGCTGACGATTTGGTTTTGTTTGGTGAATCTGAAGAAAGTTTGAGACGATTGATAGAGAGGTTTGGTAGGGTGTGTAAAAGGAGGTTGAAAGTAAATGTTAATAAGAGTATAGTGATGGTAGTGGGTGAGGAGAGTCCGCGGTGTGAAATCATGTTGGATGGTGAGCAATTGGAACAAGTATCTGAATTTAAATATTTATTCTGTATGTTGGATGAAAAGGGATCGGATAATGCAGAGTGTAGTTGGAAAGTTGTGAATGGCAGGAAGGTGGCTGGTCCCATTAAATCTTTGGTGAATGCAAAGGGAAAGGTCTTGAGTGTACTAGGGTTCTGCATGAAGGCGTGTATGTTTTTACCGGAGTTAATGTATAGTAGTGAAACCATATTGAGAAATCTAAGTTACAATCTGTTCAGATAGATAATCTTACGGGCGTGCTAGGTGCAAGAAGAAATGATAAAATGAGAAATGAACATGTTAGGAAGTTGTGTGGTGTAAACAAAGACGTAAATGGGCGAATAAATAAGAGTGTAATAAGATGGTTTGGTTATATGGACAGAATGGATGATAGTCGGTTGGTTAAGCGGATGTATTGTGGTGAGTGTGCTGGGAATCGACAAACTGAGAGACTAAAGAGAAAGTGGATTGAGTCAGTAAAGGAGGGTCTAAAGAAAAGGAAGGTGAGTTTAGGAGAAGTGGGAAGAAAGGTGGATAAGAGAAGGGAATGGCTGGGTTTTGTGTGGCGGGCATGGTTGTCGGCATTGCTCAGGATATGAACCCTATATTGACAAGATACCACAGTTGAGGCCCGTAGCGATTTTAGGAAGCCCTAGGGAGATTTTTTGAATGCGACGGACTCGCAATTAATGGTATGAGGGAAAGTGTGTGTGTGGGGGGTGGCTTCTCTTTCGACTTATGTCATGCTCTTCTATTGAACTATTCTTTCCCATGCATAACCCACACCTCCCATCTGTCCGAATTGAAGGGAGGATAAAGAAAGAATATATATATATATATATATATATATATATATATATATATATATATATATATATATATATATATATATATATATATATATATATATATATATATATATATGTATATATATATTTATATATATTATATATATATATATATATATATATATATATATATATATATATATATATATATATATATATATATATATATATATATATATATATATATATATATATATATATATATATATATATATCACAGAAAATAATATTTAAAATCTGAACTGGGGGATATCGATTTGCAAATCTGAATAAATCCCTACGTCTCTCTTCATAAGGCTAAGATTACTTTGCAAACTTGAAACTATTGCAATCGCCGATCGCAAGTTAAACAAAAGCCGTAAACTTTGTTTAAATACTGCAAAATTGAGATTTATTTACAAAGAGTGTAAGGAAATTTTTGATTCAAACGAAATCTATTTACAAAGTAAAATAAATATTAATCACTTATTATTTAAATACTGCTACAAAAATATATTTTAGAAAAAGGTATGCGTTTTTAGCGACAATGAAATAAAGCCAACTATTTTATTAATAATTTCTTATTTTATAATATATATATATATATATATATATATATATATATATATATATACATATTATTATATATATATATACATAGAAGAAGAAGATATATATATATATATATATATATTGAGTATTATAGTTATATATATATATATATATATATATATTATACATATATTATTATATATATATATATATATATATATATATATATATATATTATATATATATATATATATATATATATATATATATATATATATATATATATATATATATATATATATATATATATATATATATATATATATATATATATATATATATATATATATATATATATATATATATTATAAATTATATATTTATATAAAAATATATATATATATATATATATATATATATATATATATATATATATATATATATATATATATATATATATATATATATATATATATATATATATATATTGGGTGACTCATATACTGTGTTGCTCGTGTTTAGCACGAGTTAATATTATAGAAACGATCGAGCTTTTACAAATTTCATAATGTTACTATAGAATTCTCTGATTTATTGGCGTAAATTGGTCAAATGAATGAAAATATTGCATAATAAATATAAAAGATTTTGTAAAATTTAAACAAAAAGTGTAAGAATCATCGCGATTAAATAACGCTATTTTTCAATCAATTAAAAAGGTGACTCGTTCTCGATTAAAAAAGCGGAAATTGTGTGTGTGTGTGTGAATTTAACCTATAAAATTGTTTATATTATTGCCTTTGGCATCTCTTAGTTACATTTTGATGTTGACAAAGGCAAGAAAACTTACTCTTTATGTATAAATAAGGTGAGACTGCTTTAAGTTTATTTTAAATATATATATATATATATATATATATATATATATATATATATATATATATATATATATATATATATATATATATATATATATATATTTTTACAGTTAACCACCACTCACGGGCCGAGCCCTTTTCAAGGAGGGGGCAGAAAATAAAACAAGGAAAACCCCACCCAATCCCAGCCTAAGGCAAATCTCTCAGGTGAGCGCAGACGTGGGCTTTAAAGAGAGGAAGATTAAATATAGTTGGAAAAACAGGAACAGAAGTAGCTGGAAAGAAAGAGGCACCACAACGAACAAGTCTGGGGTTCTCAATACTCACGCAAAATTCATGCGAGAGCATGGCACCCCTTGTATTGTGAGGGCGACGCAATGGAGGTGGAATACGAGCGGCCAACTCCCCTGAGCATCTACCGCTGTAGTACCTATAGAAAAGAGATAGTGCGCCAACGTCACGTCGCAGAGATAGAGGGTCAAGAGAGTTTGAAAGTAGGGGACAGTTTATTAGTCTCTTAGCTTTAGACTCAACCCTATCCAATAGAAGGGTGGAGCCGGAGCCCCCAAATGTGAGAACAGTACTCCATACAAGGGCGAATAAGGCCCTTATATAACTGGAGCAGCTGTGCAGAGGAAAAAAATTCCCGCAACCTGAACAGAACTCCCAGTTTCTTTGAGGCCACCTTAGCAACCATTGAAATATGAGGTTTCCAAGACAATTTATTGTTTATGTTAAGACCAAGAATGTTTATGTTATTCACAGGAGAGACGTTAGAGCCGTCGAAGAAAATAGGAAAGTTGGGAGGTGTCTTTGAGAGGGAGATGTAGAGAAGTTGAGTTTTTAAAGAGTTGAATTTTACAAGGTTGCGGTGACCCCACCGGAAATCCCATCCAGATCGACAAGGATAGAATCGGAAAGCTGAAGACGAGAGGCACTCTAGATGAAAAGTGGGAGCAGATTTGAAATGAGTAGAAGAGTGGATGAGTCATTTGCATAAGAGTGAACAGAGTTGGAAGTACAGCTGAGGAGATCGTTGATGAAAAGTAGGAATAAAGTTGAAGATAGAACAGAACCTTGCGGAACACCACAATTAACAGGAAAGGAGGAAGAGGTCGCTCCATCAACAAGTGCTGATATAGAGCGATCGGAGAGAAAACTAGACAAGAGTAAGCAAAGAGAAGGAGGAAACCCAAAGGAAGGGAGCTAGTGACGCGTGCCAAACCCGGTCAAAAGCTTTGGATATGCCAAGCGCCACCACGCAAGACTCCCCATGGTCCCTATGGGCAGAAGACCATAAATCAGTTAGATAGGAAAGTATGTCACCAGTTGACCTCGAGCGACGAAAGCCATACTGATGATCTGAAAGAAGGAATGAGACTCCAGATGATCCAGAAAATGAGAGTTAAGAAGAGTTTCAAAGATTTTAGATAGAATACAAGTGAGAGCTATAGGGCGATAGTAAGGATCAGAGCGGCTACCTTTTTTCGGGATCGGTTGGACATGTGCGCGCTTCCAGCACTGAGGAAAAGTATTAGTATTAAGACATAGAGAGTAGAGTTGAACGAGGACAGGCGCCAGCTCAGAAGCACACTCCCTCAAAACACGGGGAGGAATGCCATCCGGGCCACTAGCCTTCCTGATGTTCATAGATCTCAGGATCCCATGCACACGATCATGTGTAATCACAGGTAAAGACATGGGAAACCTGAGAGGAGAAGGAGTAGGAGGAGGGATGCCAGAATCGTCCAGGGTAGAATTAGATGAAAAAGGAGGCCGAAGAGATTGGCCTTTTCAGAAGGAGAGTTAGCAACAGAACCGTCAGAGTGAATAAGGGGAGGAAAGGCAGATTTACAAAAGTTGTTAGAGATGTTTTTGGCAAGGGGCCAGAAATTTTTATCTGTAGGAGAACCAAGCAGGTTGTCGCACCTTCTTTTAGTGAAAGTGCGCTTAGCCTGTCGAATAGCATCCCTGCAACGATTCCGAGCAGAATGAAAATTAGTAAGAGTGATAGGAGAACGAGAGTTTTTCCATGCCCGATACGCAATGTCTCTCTCCTGAATGGCGCGAGAACAAGCTCCATCGAACCATGGATTTTGGGAGAAAAAGATTTAGTTGAAGATGGAATGAACCTGCTCATCCCATCGGTGATTACGGTCCCCACCTTTTCAGCGGTGACCGAGGCATCCCCCGAGTCAAAGCAGGATTCATTCCAAGAGTAGTTAGCCAAAAAACAACGCAATTCCCCCAATTAGCCCGATTAAAGTGCAGAAATTACGTTTAGGGCATGGTGGAGCTGCTGGAGAGAAAGTGTTATAATTAAGAGCTACAAGATTGTGGTCAGAGTTACCAATAGGAGGAGAAATGGTGTATTTAAAACGAGAAGGAGCAGTGGTGAAACATAAGTCAAGCGTATTCAAGAATTGGTTAGGACGATCTGGAATATGTGTAGGTTCCTTAATTAACTGTTCCAGATTGTTGAGAATACTGAATGTTTTGGCCTCCTCCCCGCCTGCATCAGTGTGAGAGAGCCCAACCACTCAGTGTGGTACGTTGAAATCCCATAAATAGAGGATCTCAGCATTTGGATGGGAAGAAGTAACAGTCTCATGAGAAGTAGTAAGATAGTAAAAAAAAATTTGAAAATCTGTTCCATTAGGGGAGTAGTAGCAGAAACACAAGATAATTATAGTAGTAGAGAGAAAGATTTTTAGCCACAAAACATCGAAATTAGGAGATTTAAGATTCTCGAGACGTGTTACAGGAGTGTTTATGTTTATATAGGCACAGACACCACCATTTAGACGGAAATTATAGAAAAAGTTATAGTTAGAGATATTAAGTTTATTTGAGAAAGAATCCCTGGCCAGCTGGGTCTCAGACAATAATAAAATGTTAGGTTGAGAGTTAGAGAGGTGATATTCCACAGATTCGTGATTAGCACGCAGGCCGCGAACGTTAGCAAAGTCAATAGAAAACCCCCGCCTGCGCCCACCCCCACATCTACTTCGACCTGTCATTCGATCAGCCGCTCGCACAAACAAACGCACACAAGCTCTAATAGTTTAAAAATTTACACGTTTACTCAATCCACACACTCACACACACACACACACACACACACACACACACACACACACACACAAACACACACACACACACACACAAGCGATCGTGTACTAACAGTATAACTAAAACAAAAAATTAAAAGTATCCCAAGGTGATGGTAAACTTGGGATATTTAGTTAAAACCTAAAAATAAACTTTACGTTTTCCAATGTCAATTAAAAGAAACACAAAAACAAAATTTTATAATATGTTAAATAATGTTTAAAAATTTGCACGTTTACTCAATCTACACACACACACACAAACACAAACACACAAGCGATCGTGTACTAACAGTATAACTAAAACTAATGTTAGAAAAAAAAAATAAAAGTATCCCAAGGTGATGGTAAACTTGGGATATTTAGTTAAAACCTAAAAATAAACTTTACGTTATCCAATATTAATTAAAAGAAACACAAAAACTAAAATCCTATAATATGTTAAATAATGTTTAAAAGAATATAAAAATCAAACTAAAACTTAGCTTAAGATTCCAGGATGGTAAAAGTTTCAATCACAAAAAGTAAACATTAAAATCACGTGGCAAACAATCAAAATAATTAAAACAAAAATGCCAAAATCGAAACAATGAAATTCAAATTAAAACTTAAAAGAACTTTTAAAAACTTAAAAAAGTTAAATTAATTTATTTAAAAAAAAAAAAAGACACGAGAAGAACAAGTACACACGACTTCACACCACAAGCGACAACTATAACTATCATATATATATATATATATATATATATATATATATATATATATATATATATATATATATATATATATATATATATATATATATATATATATATATATATATATATATATATATATGAAGTATATTATATATAGAGAGAGAGAGAGAGAGAGAGAGAGAGAGAGAGAGAGAGTTTGAGTGGTAAAAATAACTTACTGACGTGCTGATGATAAATATATAGAGTATATATAAAGTTAATATATATATATATATATATATATATATATATATATATATATATATATATATATATATATATATATATATATATGGTAATAGTTGAGATTAACGGATTCTAAAAAAAAATCGATATTTTTTAAAATCAATCGATGTTTTGAACTGGGTATGAAGCAACAAGTTGTTATTAACAAATTTCCACATATACGATATATTTATAAGGAACGTCCTTCGGTGTTTTCAGATATTATTTCTTTTTAACGTTCGAAAAATAAGTAACGTTATGATAAGTTTTGTTAAGTTGACGCAGATTTTCTGTGCATACAACAAAACTTATCGTAATCTAAACTTAATGGGTCATAAACAGAGTTTAAACATAAAATTCAATTCGGTAGATAGATTAAAGTTATATATGAGAGAGGTTTGGCAGTGCCTTTTTAGTCCTCTTACATGGGGACGAATGATATAGATTAAACGATTATTGAAAAAATAATCGATATGTCGTCACGAATTGCTAATCTCAGCTATACTATACGGTATATATATAGTATATATATATATATGAATATATATATAGAAATATAAAAATATATACATATATATTTATATAAATATATATACTGTATACATATATATATATATATATATATATATATATATATATATATATATATATATATATATATATATATATATATATATATATATATATATATATATATATATATATAAATATATATATATATATATATATATATATATATGTTAGTACTGAAAGAATGTGTAATTATATATATATATATATATATATATATATATATATATATATATATATATATATATATATATATATATATATATATATATTATCATCTACCTCCTAACACCAGATTAGGGGTGAGGTGGGTAGCATACACCGGACCAGAAAAGTAATAGAAGAACATGACACAAGTCGAAAGAAAGCCCACTTTTACCGCTCCCTTTATAACCTTAAGTGAGAACTCGTCGGAGTCAGAAAATTCACCCTAAAGTTTCCACGAGACTGCGAGGGACCCTCACTCTGGTATCTCGTCAACGTGGGGTTAATCCCCTTGGCAAAGCCTACAACCACACCCCTCACAAAACCCCGCCATTCACTCCTGTTATGCACCTTTCTTCTCCTCTCCTCTGCTAAACTCTCATTCCTTTCCTTCAGGCATTCCTTTATTGACTGAATCCATTTTTTCTTCGATCACTGAGCCGGTCGATTCACACCATACTCACTACTATACATCCACTTACCCAATTGACTATCATCCAACCTTTCCATATGATCAAACCATCTCAACGTACTCTCATTTATTCTCTCATTTACACCTTCCTTCACACCACGCAACTCCCTAATGCTTTCATTTCTCATATTATCAATTCTTTTCACAGCTAACACACCCCAAAGATTATACCTTATTTATATATATATATATATATATATATATATATATATATATATATATATATATATATATATATATATATATATATATATATATATATATATATATATACGGTATATAATTCAACAATCATATTTAATGAATCAATGTTGACAATTTATGATATTTAACGCCGCTGCGATATTTATAAATAAACCAAAAGGGGCTTTCATACCGACAAAAAAAAAAAAAAAATATATATATATATATATATATATATATATATATATATATATATATATATATATATATATATATATATATATATATATATATATATATATATATATATATATATATATATATATATATATATATATATATATATATATATATATATATATATATGATCATCATCACGAATTCATTTAATTTGGAATGATTACATCTCCATATGTATGAAAAATTTGAAACGATAAGAAATTTCAACGAAATTAAAACTTCAGTTATTGTAATTAAGAAGAAAACTTCGAAGATTTCTCTTCTGATAGGTAAAATGTTTCTACAAAATATATGTGTGAAAATGCTAATAATTTTAATTTAATTAGACTCCCTAGAATGGAAATGTGGTTATTCAGAAAGGTTTTAAACAAAGATTGTAATAACGGTACACACCTCTTTATTAATGTTTTTTTTCAATGTTCATTATCGAATTAAATTTTAAATTTCAATTTCATTTAAAAATATAATAATTGATGACTGTATCATGTCTCGCAGCCATGGAAGATGAATTGATTTAATAAACGTTGATAAGTAAAGCTTTCCTCTCTTTCAATGAAGGATCTTGTAAGAGTGCTAATATCAAATTAAATAATTTTAATTATTATACACCCGCAAGGTAATATATTTCTTTGCCCATGTAAATCAGTGACTTAAGGCGGGTTTCCAGTTTTCCACTACGATATCATTTCAGTAATACCTGGTACTCGACACTGTCGCACATGGCAGAGGTGTTTACAATGAGTCAAGGAAAAGCAACGCGTGTCATTTGGCAGAGTGGTATGAGACACTTGGCAACTTGACGCTAGCGACAGGTCAAACCGTATCTACAAGGTAAGGTGTATTCAGAAAAAATCGTACAGAAGGCAACAAGATGGAATATATATATATATATATATATATCATATATATATATATAAATATATATAGAGAAAAAAAAAAATAAATATATATATATATATATATATATATATATATATATATATATATATATATATATATATATAAAGAAATATAAATTTTTTATATATATATATATATATATATATATATATATATATATATATATATATATATATATATATATATATATATATATATATATATATATATATATATATATATATATATATATATATATATATATATATATATATATTTTGGGGTCGTGGATGGCTTAGTGGATAAAGACGGTTACTGTTACCTCAGCAACGCGGAGGTCCAGTGTTCGAATCCCGCTGATGAAGATTAAAATCTTCTGTGACTCATTCATTTAAATGGCCTTGAGTACTGGGTACTATGGATGAGAAAACCGGTGCTTAAAAACTACGTTTGAAGCTGTGTTCTTTTGGGGACGTGGATACCTAGTGGTTAGAGCATCCGCTATTGATAACTCTGCGACGCGGAGGTCAATGTTCGAATCCCGCTGATGGAGAGTAAAATCTCCTGTGACTCATTCATTGGGTTGGAGCGAGAGAATGTGAGCTATTCTCTATTAACTCTAGCTTCGTCACACTCAGACGTTAATGAGTACATTTGTGGTGTGCTTTGCTACAAATGGGAATTAATCGCGGCGTCCGCGATAGGCCTGGCCAGCCAGCGGACTTAGCCGTTAGGCCCTTGTTTCCCAAGGACCTTTCTCGAAGGGTCACACTGACAGGACGAAAGTCCTTCCTTGGGGGTAGAAGATTAATTTTTTAATTTTATATATATATATATATAGTTGAGTTATATATATATATATATATATATATATATATATATATATATATATATAAAGAATATATATATATAAATATATATATATATATATATATATATATATATATATATATATAATGATATAAGAGTATTTCCGACGAATAAATGGAAAAGATTTTGTAGCATTCACCGAAATATTACCTTGTCGTAGGCGACTCCAAGCAAAATTACTGGCATTTACAAGCCACAGACAAAAACGTTCTTTTTGACACTTTTGAGGAAAGCCTAGCCAGTCGCATGCTACACGTTGATTTCTGTCGCCTCAGTGGAAACCCGCCTTTTAGAGCCGCCGCATAAAAGGACAAAAATATTAAATCAAACATTGTAATATACATTATCGGTAAGAAAATTTTAAGAACTTCCTGACAATGTTTCTCCTGGCTCACTGGTGACTTTGAAAACGATTCGCTAGACATTATCATAAAAATTGTCCAGGATTTGTCGTTAACACAGTAAATTTGAATCCGTGTTGTTTGCTCATACCTATCAAATTTAAAGCTAATTTTAAAAGTTTAATCTTTTTAGGATTACATGTTGATATTTGTCATTTTACGGAAATGGAACTAACTTTGTAAACATCATCTATAATGAACATTCTGAAAGTCAGTTAGTAACTGTCCTCTTGAGAGAAATATAGAGAAACAACAGAAGAGAAATAACTCTTTCGAATGTAAGTTCATAATGATAAAAGCAATTACTCTAATTACAGTTTTAATTCCTTTTATTAACATAATCTTATTATCTTAATCTACAAAATAGGCAAACACATGACCTTACTTTAATTACGTTTCAGTTAATTGAATTAATTTATCTATACATCTGTGCTACACATCCTTATATAATTACGAAATTGCACAGGTGTCTTTATTCCTTATTTCTAATTAGCCTTATACCTTTATTCTGTATTTGCTTTAACAAATTCATTGTTTATCTAAATATTCGTTAAAAGTATGGCTCACCAATTTAAAAATATTTTTTTTTTTTTAATTTTCTTTTTTGTAGTTTTTAAAATTATTTGATTCTTTTTCAGTCGTTTAAAAATGAAAAGATTGGATTCGTAGCCGTTGGCAACTCCAGTTTTTTTAATAGAAATTTTTTCGACAGTTCCACAATTTATTTTAGCTATATATATATATATATATATATATATATATATATATATATATATATATATATATATATATATATATATATATATATATATATATATATATATATATATATATATATATATATATATATTAAAGAGATAGAGAAAATATACAGACAGACAGACAGACAAACAAACAAAATAAATGTGAGAGAGAGAGAGAGAGAGAGAGAGAGAGAGAGAGAGAGAGAGAGAGAGAGAGAGAGAGAGAGAGAGAGAGAGAGAGAGAGAGAGAGAGACGTACAAATTCAAATAAAAATCTTTTCATATTTTTATTCTGAGCAGCCATTATTTCATCAGTATATTTGATTTCGGTGCATTATTGCTTCGCAAACAAAAATTTGATGAAAGATATTACTAATCAATATCGCATACATAATATAATGCTTAAATATATATATATCTATATATATATATATATATATATATATATATATATATATATATATATATATATATATATATATATATATATATATATATATATATATATTGATCCAACTCTTAGTGGTGGGAAATCTTAATTTAAGAACAAAAAGCAACACCAGGGCTTTAGACAACGACATGGAGAGAAACTTTATTGACAAGAAAAAACGACGTTTCGGAACTCGACTGATTCCATCATCAGGCTATAAATAATAAAATCAGAAAAAACCCAGGATTTTGGGTTTTTTCAGGTTTTTTTCAGGATTTTTTTGCACAGATTTTGAAAAATGGGTTAACTCATTTACTAGTTATATATATATATATATATATATATATATATATATATATATATATATATATATATATATATATATATATATATATATATATATATATATATATATATATATATATATATATATATATATATTTATATATATATATTATATATTTTTATATATATATATATATATATATAGTTATTATATATTATTATTATATATATATATATATATATATATATATATATATATATATATATATATATATATATGTATTATTATGTATATATATATATATATATATATATATATATATTATATTTCCTATCAGTACTTTTATGTTTATACAATTATATTATAAATATATAATCTAAAAAAAATTAAAATTTTTTTTTAAAAAATGCCAATGTTATCCGGAAGTTATCCGGAAATTTAACTGCCTACAAAGCAAATGTAAAGAAACGAATGGAGGATGCTTTAGAACCATTCTTTTATGTAGCCAACCTTCTGGATCCTAACATAATGGGTATGTAATGAAATTTAAGCTGAAATACATTTATAATAAACCTATAGATAACCAGTGTTTTTGAGATATCGGATTGAAAAAATGATATTTTGCTGTTAATGAAATACATATAAGCCATATAGAAGATAGCATATATATATATATATATATATATATATATATATATATATATATATATATATATATATATATATATATATATATATATATATATATATATATATAATCATATTTTTGCTTTATAGGATCTGAAATATCCAGTCAGCAGCAAGATGAAGCTGAATCCTGGTTGAAGTTATACAACCATGAATATTTCGCACCTTTCATGGCATTTGCTATTAAAGATAACAGTTTTTTTCCATCCTCTATGTTCGATGAAACTTTATTAAGAACATATAAATCTTGTCCTTCAAAATGGTGGAAAATTATGGAAAAACGAACATCAAAAAACAATCTCTTGCCAAAAGGATTCTGCATATTCTGCTCAGATCTTTTAAGCTGTCCACCAAGTTCTGCCTCTATTGAAAGGGTGTTCTCGACATTTGGCCATATCTGGTCTAAGCTAAGAAACAGGCTTGGTATACAAAAGGCCAGCAAGCTTGTCAAAATATATAAATTTCTTAATAAATGAAGGTGATTCCAAATGAAACACCAAAATAAATAATTTGTTAGGGAATTAAATTTTTTTTGAATGAATTAAAATTTAAAGGAAAATGTATATGGTTTTAATTTCCAAATTAACTCTTTAAAAAAAAAAAACATTTTCTTATTTTTCTATAATTTTTTTTTGAAAAAACCCAAATTTGGGTTTTTTCAGGGTTTTTTCAATGTGGGTTTTTCTGAAAAAACCCATTGGGGACAATCCGATTGTCCCCAATCGTGCGAACCCTGCTTCTATTTACAAGCGAACAACGTTTCGGAACACTTTCGTTTTCATCATTAGACTAAGAAATGACAAAAATAATAAATATATAAAACACTTATGGTGAAAGTAATTGAATTTCTTATATATGAATTACAAATCTCATTTTATTACTAGAAGAACAAAAAAATCTAAATTTGTATGTAGGTATTATCAACATTGAAATAGTGGGATAGATATATATATATATATATATATATATATATATATATATATATATATATATATATATATATATATATATATATATATATATATATATATATATATAGTATATATATATATATATATATATATATATATATATATATATTGTCACTCACGAGTAAAGACCTAATTAAGGATGAGTTGTAAAGAAATTAAATAATTTAAATAATTTCTTATATAATTTGGTCTTAATCTCTGACTTCTCAAATAAGATTTTCTCGATCATTCTTTCTTGTAACTTCCTCGAATTATTTCATTGAATTTAAAACTAAGACTTTTTTGTCAATAGCAAAGTATAGTAAGTCCGTTAAAACAACTTTAAATATTCATCATATCAGTGTCACTCCCTGAATAGGGCCTTGCCTGTGAGTTGTGACGAAAGTGTTTGATTAAAAGTCTCTGAAATATCTTATTTCTAAAATGTACATTTTGATTAAATTTAATGGTCTGTCAATAAATAATTATCCGTAGGGAGTAAATTCTATTTAGTTTTATATTTATGTTTATTAACAATTTAATAGCATAAAAAAATCTACCTTCTATTGTTTAGAAAAGAATATAAAAATATTTGTTAATTTTTATTAACATTTCGCTGAATATTGCTCTTTTATTAAGGCTATTAGAGGAGAAATTGTTCTCATTTAAGATTATTAAAAAAATTTTTTGTTTTAAATTACTCATTAGAAAAATGTAATAAAAATTCTATACCAAAAATTAAAACTACCTAAATGCACAGTCAATTAAACAACGATAAAAAAATTTGTGCTTCAAACAAGTTTTTTTTCATTCAATTTTACACTTCATTGAAAACATCGTTGATATTATCTTTCTTATTTTCAAAAGTATTCATGTTATTTAAAGTTGTAGAGCAATTTTACATTTAAATTTATCGTTTCCTCCCCTTTTTCGAATATATTTCCATTTGCAGATCTATTTTCGGTTCGGTTACCCCCGAGAACAAATCTCTCAAAATATATCAGACGAAAAGTGACCAACATTTCAGAAACAAAGAGAAAATAACTAAAGTTTTATATTAATAGGGAATTATTAAAAGGGGAATATTTAAAGGGGAACGAACGATATGAATTCCGACTCCACTCAAATAAGGAATCATGAAATTTGCAAATAAATCTATATGACTCATTTTTATCGTTATTTTTAATAAATCCAATATCAATTTAGATAATAGGAAGTACTTTAGGTAAAAATAATTAATAGCAATAATTAATACTAGATAGTAATAATTATATTTTAATGTAGAAGAGAGTTCATTAAGTGTACTAATAATAATTTTTCAATTGAGGGGTTTTCAAATTTGATATTTGAATATTTATTGTAAAATCTTTTAGAAAATTATGACATTCGCTGTTGCAAATCTAACATTTGTACATCTACGTAAGTGCTAATGCGGATGTGGATACCTATATGCGCGAAATTGCTAAGCAAAAGAGCTTTAACA
Organism: Trachelipus rathkii; assembly: GCA_015478945.1. NCBI lineage: Eukaryota > Metazoa > Arthropoda > Malacostraca > Isopoda > Trachelipodidae > Trachelipus > Trachelipus rathkii. Next base: position 10,286 of record JABUQX010069665.1, on the reverse strand, counting down.
TTTAAAATTTTTTGTAAAAAAGGGTTTAAAATGTTTTTATTTAAAAAGTTTTTGGCATTTCAGAACTAATTACATGAAACAATTTTTCTTCCTGAGGCAAAAATGTTTTAAGTAAAAAAATTATATTTATATATAAAGTTTTCTTAATTTCAAAATTCCTAAATATAAATATAAATATAAATATATATATATAATATTATATATAATAATATAATTATATATATATATATAATATATATTAATTATATATATAATACACAAAATATCATATATATAAATATATATA
>JABUQX010069665.1:0-7500 GCA_015478945.1 Trachelipus rathkii | reverse complement strand
TATATATATATATATATATTGTATCGATATTAATATCCAGCAAAGACAGGGTTAGTGCGCTTGCAAATGTACAAAAACTACGTCCAGTAGGATTTTTGATGATACAAGCATGGGAGTGGTATCATTCGCTTCGTTATACCATGGAGAGTCAGTATTTGAATGGTGGACAGTAGCCACTAGTGGCAGATTAATCTTATACTCAAAAAACAAAATGGCCGCCGCTCTGCCGTACATGGTATTGTTTTTTCATGTTTATCTCGTAAAATACAATATGTATATCAAAGTGACTTATTACAAAGTGTATTCAGTATTAAATTCTACACAAAACATGTTCTTATTTTATTTTGTGTATGGTTGACCTTTAACATAGAAATTCGTCTTTTAAAAGAAGAATTTATTATTTTGTTTTCCAAAAAGTACAAAGAGTGTAGTTTTTTATTTTTTTATTTGTAAATATATATAAATGGTAAGTTTACAATTGAATTACATTATCGAAGACATAATCAGACTTCAAAGTTAATCCAAATATCAAACATATGTCTACTGTATTTTACTAAAGAACAGTATGTCAATTACAATCTCCATCATAAATCTCGTCTTCACTTTCTATAGCTAATTCATTGCATTCATCTATATCTTCTGTATCGTTAGAGTTTTCACAGAGTTCTGGATCACCTTAACATCTACACATTTCTGTGCACTTTAGTCCATACATGAGACAGGTACATGGTGGACAACAGCGAACAGCGCCGTAGGGAGCACGTGCAACTACAAAGCTATGTCATAAGGTCTGGAACACAATTAAGACAAGGTGCACGCGATTGGTTCAAACGTTCCTCCAACGTACGTCCATTCGAAGTTGAGTGGTGACGGTATGACGGGGTTTGGTTTGATATATTGATTCCACTCAAGTGCTTGAAGATGAGACTACTAACAAGTGCTGGAGTTTAGAGCAGCTTTTTTTTTGGGGGAAGGTTTTTTTATTGTTTTTTTTTTTTTTTTTTTTTTTTTTTTTTTTGGAAAAAGCCACCATCGCATATCTTCGCGATCTCAGCATTTGAGTTTTATGGAATATAAAAACTGACAAAACAAAATGATCCAAAGCGTTTTCTGGCATCGGCTGGAAGGTGGGTGTTTACCAAGTTGCTAAGGTCTCTAGTAAGATCATCATTAACAGAAATTGAATGTTTCCACCACTTAGGCTTTCCCTTAAATTGGCAAATGACCCAGTGACATCTGAACCAGATAAGGTATGAAGTCCAGGCAGAGCAGTAGATTTGAGTAATCCCAGTGACTTGTGGATAGGAACTATGTCAACAAACCTTTTCATTCCCTGCCCAAGGAAAATTCCAAATTGTGATGTCATTTGAGGAAATCACCTTAAGGCTAAAACCAGAACATCTGTGTCTTTCAAATAAACGTGCGTTGTTCTGTATCCTTGTTGTGATATGTACTGTATACTCCGTGAAGTATGATTTTTGTATTTGCTTCTTCCTGTGTGGTCCGAAGGCTTGGGAATAAATTATGAGTGATGATGACAGCTTATTATCCACACAATTTTTAATCTTAATATATTATGCTGTGGATTGAGATTGAACTCACTGCCCAAGTATGTATGAATGATGTTTACTTGATTGAAACTCTTGGAAAAGCTGCACGTCTTTGTTTTTGATTAATGAGCAGAAGCAAATCTTCAGTATGAAAGGTTTTTGCTAGTCATTTCAGATGTTATTTTGTAACGGATTGGATCACTGCCCAGTTGCCGCGAATACGTCTCATTTCATTGTTTTATTAATCGTCGCGCTTATAACGGTGTCAAACACAAACGATGTACTAAATGTTATTGCGTGAAATTAGTCAGCGCAATCCACTTGGCTTAAGTGCATGATCCTAGATTCATGATTACGGTATAATTGTGTAGTTAGGCTTATTGCGAGAATTGATTGCAGTTATAGCCATTCCATCAATGAGATATAGCCGCAGGATTTTGTCCGATCCGTAATGGTGAATCTTCCGGTGAGATGAGAATGAATGATAAGTGGTGAACTGATGTCAATGCTGTTCTGTCATGTGTGAATAGGTAATGACTGCGCAAAATCACGACTGCAAGTGTGTTGGATTTTGTTGGTAATAGTGATGCATTTCCCGTCACGCACGCAGCAAACAATGAGTTTTAGGGAGGAGTGAAAAAGTTACGTAAGTTGTGCGGTGAGATGTGAACTGAGGATATAGTACACTCTGCGCGTTCGAGAGATGAGCTATTCAAGAGGCTAGACCAGCGTTTATACTCAGACCGGGGGAAGAGAGTTCGCGACCCACAAAGGGGGGGCCGCGAGGCAGGAGTAATACGGCGAGATCGCAGTAGGAGTGAGGTCAGAACAGAAAAAAAATAAAATATTTATAAATCAGAGATAGTTGACGAAGGTGGTGTATTTATAAGAAGAAAGAGTAGTCTTGAAACTTACTTAGAATGAAGATAGAAAAAGATATACTCTAATAGTAAGAATAGATATACATATATGAGAGGAAGATGAGTGATAAGATAGATGAGAGATAAGAATAAGAGAGATAGAAGGTATGAGAGAGAGTATTATATAGTAGTATATGATAGATAATAGTAAGAGATATGAGATGAGAGAGTGAGAGAGGGAGAGAGAGAGAGTGAAGAGTGAGAGAAGAGAAGAGAAGTAATTTGTTGAATGTATATATTAATAAATAAGTTAATAATATATATAATACGACTTATAATGTATTTAAACGTATATAGTTTGTGAGATACTACAATACTTTTAATATAAATAAATATTTATTGGCGGATAAATTTTAAGGGCGGTCTCGCTGTAGGTATACTTAACTTTACACGTTTTGGTTTATTGGGGGGGTCGCGAGGCTTTAAAAGGTTGAGAAAACGCTGCCGAGGACATAAGTGAGAGATCTATGTTTCCTGAGGGATAATAATTCTTGATCTCCTTTCACCAAAGGCAAACTCTTCTCTTAACCAGATAGTATTATAATCTTGCGTGAATCGCGTGTACTCATCAAGAAATATTTGTTGGTCATTATTTCTTTCATTGTCCTGATGACCTCATAATATTTCCCGTATTTATTTTTTAGCGAATTTACTCGGACGCTCCTGCGCCATAAAAGAAATTTCTCTCCAATGCTTCTTGAACACCCACCTTTCTTCTTATGTTACTCACAAATATCTTACACGTTCCTCCGGAGAACCACATCTTTTGAGATTAAGAATGTGAATTTAGCTCTCGTTCCGGTGGTTTCACACATAATAAAGTGGTATAGAATAAATAAATGCTCCCTTGAGTTTTCAAGACATTGTGGCGTATCTGGCGTTTGGGATGGCTCTAGTAATCCTGTAAGTACCCGTGAACTGTTTTGTCGCTCCATACGTTTGTTCAATCCCAGCAATCATTTCAGACACTCTCATTTAAATCTCCGTTCAGTTCGGGATTTTAAGAGGGACGAAACGATTTCTAGGCAATTATCATTTTTGTAGTAATACCTACCGTCCTCACATACACTTTCAATTTTTCAGCATAAGGTTTTGGTCCTCTAAGGGCTAATCATACATGCACCTTGGCACAGTAGTAAGGTTGAATATACATACATTAATGAGAACATGTACTAGAGTGTATACGTGAAGTTTTTCCAGATATCTGGATCTGTTGATTGTAAAACATCCATCTCAGAAAGATACAGTGTGAGTAATAAAATCGCTCCATAATTTTATCATATTTTTTTTATATATAGCAAAGAAATAATTCAGAAAGTCAAATGTAAGAGAAAGTCTTAGTCTGAGATATTCTAAGTCAAGTATACTATGTATCAAAATTCATCCTCCCTGATAAAGACTCAAATCAATTGTACCCATGTTGTTTACTACAATATCCATATTGCCACAGACAGCGAATCTGTAAGACTACTTCTACTCACACTGAATCGCTAAGAGAGAACTCACTTCATAGAATCTCTATAGTTTCTTCATAAGAGTCATATTTTTTTCTTTATGGAAAAGAGTTATATTTCTAGATGTGTCTCATCATTGTTGGTCATTTTGTTCGTGAAATATTAGAGGATTACGAATATGATTTAGTATTGCAAAACCTTCAACTGACACAGAGGTTATCAACACTCTAGTAAGAGGCATGTAAACAAGTAGTAAATTTTCTTCGCGTGCTGTTCCTTGCTCAAATCTTTCTAGTAAGAGACAAGAATATTATGAATGGCACTGGTGGTAGTGTTCTAAATGGAGAGCATTCAAATAGCTTCATCCTTATGTGAGTCTTCCCATCTAGTATTTGTGTGCCGATAGTCACCGAGGAGTTACAAATCGATCTCCAATCCCACAGCTCTAGGTATTCAACTTCCACATACCAAAACTCACTAAACATTATTATATTCTCAGCCGTTTTTGAGAACGCTATATATATATTTGGAGTTTATGACGAGTGGCTCCTCCCATTAGGCATATTCAATTTATTTTAACCATCTTGCTCTTGGTAGCATACTCTCCTTTTTGTCTCCATGTATCTAACCGTCATAGACTAACCGTTTTATAATTAATTGCCATGTCCAGCTGTAAGCGAGACGATAACTTTCTTTGTCGTTTATTCATGGGAATTCGTTATAAGTTTTTCGGTCGTTGCCTCATACACTGCTTAATTGCTGGAACATGAACTTATTAGTTTGGGGAGAAGCTCTGGAAATTTACTGGCCAGCAAGGAAACTATTATAAACCACATTTGCCAATCTTGTCTAAAGCTTGTTATACCCAATCCCACGATGGGAGTAGGAGAATAGATTTACCATTACGAATTCAATATTGGATCTTTCGTATAATAGGAACCAAAAACACTGTTCAAAATACATATATTGTTCTTTGTAAGGAATGTAATCGTTTGATGGAACAAAGTTGGAAACGACAGGTTTTGGACAACCATGTATTCCAATTTCTAGATTTCGTACATCAAAGAATTTTTAAGGATAAGGCATCTCAAGATATTGCGAATGGCAAATTGAATAATAGAGGTCAAATGATATTGAGAACCCAATGTGTAGTGTGTGACCAATTTCGAGCATTTAAATATACTTTTTTGTCGGACTCCAGTAAACTCATACTTTACTCTCCTCACTGTGTCCCTTACGGGCTGGGGCATCTGTTACTCTTTATAACAGTTAACTCACGATCAACCCACACGTCCCCAGATAGAGAAATCTAGTCCTGCTTCTCTCCGTTCATTCTGTGTATGCAATCTGTCTTACATCAAAACGTTTGCTCAATATTTGTGAAAATTTCGTAAAAGTAAGGGCAATGTCCCTTTGATGAAAATGATAGATAGTGATAGTCACCGTAAAATGTCAGCAGTTTACCAGTCAATCTCAGTACTAGGGATATTTATTGAATTGTTGGAGATGTTGTAATATGTTATATTTAAAATTCATTATAATCTTAATTATATATCTTGCAGTTTCTGTTTCAATTCTCAGGACTCTTGAGTAATGAATATAACCACAATAACATGCATACTACCCACAAAACGTGATAAAAAAAATAATAATCAATAATATAATAATTATTAAGAATCATAATACTTAAAAATATGATAATGATTGATGCAATAATGAATAATAATACTCAAAATAAATGTGAGATAAATAAGACATTCAGTGTATAATAAGAATGATATTATGTAATTAAATGAATTTCAGAGCTTTTGTATATGACGAATATTTTTACCCAAAGTATTTCCTTTGAGAGTTTCAATGATAGGCTAAATATAATAATAAATATAATATAATAATAATATATAATAATTATTAAGAATTCATAAACTAAAAATGAATGATAATGAGAGAAAGACATGATAGAATATTGGAAATAGGATTAAAATGAATAAGTATTAATTTAGTTAATTTTCTTACTGTTGTGCATATATTACAAACAGCGGTAGCTAGAGTTATTTTAGTCCACCAAAAATGATATGCAGTTTACAATGCATTGAACTTCTTTCGGTTTAATAGCTCTTACTTGAAAAGAATAGTCAAGATAACATTCCGCTTCAAGAAGAATGTCTCCTTTACCTCGTCCATTTTATATAAGAGGAATCTTCTTTTCAACATTCTAGGATCTCAGGAGATTTTATACCAATATATACACCGAGAACATTTCAATTGCATCCACTCTTTGTCGCGTCTTCGCCCCATTATTTTTATTAACCCTTTTATTTCTTATCTTGCTCAGAAGTATTTCTTTATCTCATGTGAGGCGACCGAACATGGAATGATTCCAGAAAGATGAGAAACCTATACTCTCGACCCCTTCAAAAAAGATAATTATACCAAATAATGGGATAAATACTAATTTGTGCTGGTTTTTTATAAAAATATTATTATAGATTATTCCTATTTAAATTATGAGCTTGTGACATAGATTCTCTCAATCATTATACATTCAATTTTCTTATCATTCTATTTTCCATCGCTCAGTGATAATATTATATCATTCAGCACTATTAATAAGTCCAATGATAAGTTTGATGTATACTATCTTATAATTAGTATATACTAAATTATTCTCAATATGAACCTTATTTAAGCTATGCGTACTTAGTATTTAAGCTATGGTTTTAGGTATCGATAAGAGATATTCAATATTGACTTTATTATGTTATTGATAGTTATCTGTATCTAAATGATAAACTTTTAAAGTTCTCTGCAAAATAGAATACATTAAAATATACTATTATATTGATCTTTTTCCGGCGATTAAAATGTTAGTTATGATTTTTAGTTTAATTTGATTGATTTCAGACTCCCCAGTACCAGTTGAAGATACAAAAATTTATAATAATAATTAACGTTTCATTCCAGGTAACATTATATTACCTAATGCCAAATAATTTTTCCTGATAGTTACTCAGTATACTCCTTAGTCATCTTATAATATATTATAAACTTCATATACACTATAATTAGATTGCCATTGAAAGCAACATCCTATTATATCTTTGATTGATTTGTAGTCCGTATATATATTCTTCTCTAATACAGGTAAACATGCATCGTGTCTTTCATTTTATATTGTACTATATACTCAACATTTTAAAGTATTGATACATCACGTTATCTCATATTGCTTTTACCAGTGTCACCACCACCTCACCGGGCAGAGCCCATATTGCAAAGGGGGCGGTCGATTTTTCGGCGTCTGGCAGCCTGCTTCGCTAACGCAGCAACGTCTACACTCAACTGAAGCATAAAATATACCTCCAGATATCATAAGTCACAGTGTTGACGCCATGGGCTTTAAACAGCATGCGCAAAGTTTTTCCAACAGTATTAGTCGACAATTTTCTTAATTTAACTCTTTGTAATCACTCAGTTTGTCACAAAAAAAAAAAAAGAATAAAAAAAACATGTTATTAGCTTTTCGAATAGGGAGTAGGTATCTTGAAATTGATAGGATCTCTCCCAGGTTAAATT
>JABUQX010069664.1:0-20000 GCA_015478945.1 Trachelipus rathkii | reverse complement strand
ATATATATATATATATAATATATATATATTTATATATATATAGATATTATATATATAATATATAATATATATATATATATATATATATATATATATATATATAAAGGATGTACAAAAATTTGTCTCATTGGGATTCTGTTCTGGGAATTTTGAAAAGTGAAATTGGTGATTTGAAGGATGAAACTATCAAAGCTCTTGAAGCAGAGTCAGAAAAAAATCACATAGAAGCTTATAAAAATTACGTAGATGCACTCAAGAAAGAAACTTGGGACTCGCCACCTTCTCCTCAAGAGGTAAGTTTTTCTCATATACTTCGACTGTTACAAACATTATCCCTTAAATAATCATATATAATAATTTTATTGAAAGTTCTACTGCAAGAAAATTAAATTATTTTAATAACACATAGTAATGGAAGCTTTGAACTTTCCTTAACATGTCATAATAAGAAACATTGTGAAACTCAATATATCTTAGTATATTATTGTAAGTTTTAATGAATATCACAAGTAATGAGGTTTTAAATCCTGGCCTAGTATAATCAGATATTTGCTCTCATAATTTGACATTTTAACCTTTGCTCATATTCCGACCTTTGGAGAAAAAAAAATTTGGGTTTTTGTAAAAGTAAATCGTTTGTGACAGCTCAAAGATTTTGTTGTAAAGTTACAAATTGAATCGCCAGATAAAAAGTGAATGTAAAAAGTTGAATGATACTTTGAGCTTAAGAAATTAAAAACCGTGCAAACCAACGTGAGCTTATCATTGTCATTCCCATTCCTTAGATGTCATCTCCTTTCATGACTTGATATCCCAGTTAAAAAATTAACACGAAATCTCACTTTACTTATGTATGCATAATGCTAGATATAGTGAATACTTCAAAAATAAACTTAAAATTAGCGATGAACTGGTAAATCGTTAATAATCAGCCATATCGTCCATTTTCTCGATTAATCAATAATCTGTTTTTTTTATTACAACAAAGTTATTTTATCTCTGCCAAAAAAATAACGAACAGTTAACACAAACATATAATGGATTTTTATAATCTTTTGATTATTTTATTTAAAACTTTGTGTAAATATTCATGGTGATAGACTAATAGGCTAACTAACTATTAAGCAGGGCTCAGTGCAAAGCTTTGAACGTGAGAAGGTTCTACACTGGAGATAGAAAGCCGGAAACACGATATAAATTACCTATAAAAATGTTTAATTTCTTATTTAGAATTGTTAGTTAAAATAAAAGTGGTTAGTAAGAAGTAAGATTTTCCATTATACTTCATAAATTACATAACAAAGATTTAATTAATGGGGCAAAAACTATAACCGGAGATTTGTTGCCGGTGATTTTGAAATGGAGCCGACAAAAGGAATTTGCCTACTTCATAATCCTGATATTATGGGCCATTTTATTTATAATAATAATAATAATAATAATAATAATAATAATAATAATAATAATAATAATAATAATAATAATAATAATAATAATAATAATAATAATAATAATAATAATAATAATAATAATAATAATAATAATAATGAATACTATATTTGTAGAAAAGATAAACATAGTTTGATGAACAAATACATACCGGTACATTGAACTTTCATGCTTAAAAGCAAAATTGGTTGTCCCCTTTCTAATGATTAAACAAAATCTGCTTCAAAAGAGATTAAACTTAATTAAACTATGCTTTATTGAGAGCAATCGAATTTCAATACTCATAAACTATAATTGTAAGAACGTTAAAAATTATATATTTCAAGGACAGCATATTTGTCCCAGTATGCGAGGGTATCCCTATATATGTGGATGAAAGAATGACCGTTACATACGTTTTGCGTGTCGTAAGAGACGACTGAAAGGACAGTGGTAGCTGGGTTAGTCTCTTACAGTACAAGACTAATCATAAGTTATTGTAGGTAAAGATGGTGTCGAAGTGATGAGCATGATTGATTTTGTGTTGGTAAAGAAGGTGATGTTGAAGTATGTGATTAATGTTAAATCAGTGATGGGATCGGGGATGGGAATATCAGATCATTATGTTTTATGTATAATTAAGTTAGTGGGGGGCATGGATGAAAAGGATAGAAAAAAGGAAGAAAGGAAGTGGGAAGAATCAAGAATGAAAAGTTAAATGAGTAAGGTTATAAGGAAAAAGTATGTGAGGGCACTTGCAAATAAATCAGTTGAATGTGAACAATGTAAAGCTGAACAAATCTGGAAGTAAATTAAGGAAGCCTTTCTTAGTTCCTTAGTGGGTGTGATAAATTGGAAGTAAGAATGTCACCCGTGAACGGTGGAATGAAGATGAGTTGCAAGCGGTAAAAAAGTAAAAAAGATGCGTGGTTGAATGTATAAAAGTCAATGACGAGTTTACGAAAGAGCGGTGTATGTAAATATATAAGGAGGAAGGCTAAAGGATGCACACGTAGGAGAAAAAGACGTAAATGAACAGTTTGGAAGGATGATGAATGGAGACCTACAAGAATGTTGTTTTGGAAGAAAGTACAAATTGTTGAGAAAAATAGTAAAGGGAATATTCATGGATAAATGAATAGTGATGGCGATTTCGTGACTGATGAAATAGACATGAGGAGGGTGTGGAGGGAGCATTTCGCAAAATCTGCATAACATTGGCAATGATGAAGAGGTGGTGGTGAATCTGTGTGGGTTTGGTGGTGTAAGAAGTTTTTGATGAGTCAATTCTTAGGGAGGAGATAATAGGTTGAGTGAGAAAGTTGAAGAATGGTAAATTAACATTACTGGTGAAATGATCAAGAATGAAGGTGAGATTGTGATCGACTGGTTATTGAAGTTGTGTAACAAAACGTTTGTGGGGTGTGTAATACTGGAGGAGAGCAGTGATAATACCTTGTATATGGGTAAGGATGATAAGAGGAACTGTAGAAACTACAGGGGAATTAATTTATCGGGTGTTGTAGGGAAGATATTTGCTGGTATTTTGGTTGGAAGAGTTCTCAAATTGACTGAGGGGTTGATTGTTGAAGAGCAAAGTGCATTCAGAAGTGGTAGAAGATTTGTAGACATATTTTTACATTGAAAAAAAATGAATGGGAAAATGAGAGCGAATAGGAAGAAACCTTATTATTTTTATGGACTTTCGCAACTGGCTTATGACAGGATTAATGAGGAAGCTCTGTGGCAGGAGGTGTTAATGATATATGGTGTTGGTGGTAGGCTTCTGAATGGAATTAAAAGTATGTATATTGATAGTAAAACATGTGTAAGATAAATGAATGGAGAGTAAATGGTTTTAATATGGATAGCGGAAAAAACCGGGGGCCAAAAAAAGAAGGGGGGAGATTGCTATTTAATTTGTCTATATGGATGGGGTGATGAAAGAATTTAAAGAAGGGTGGGAGGGATGGGTGTTAGATTGATGGAAAATAGTAGAAAAAAAAAAGTGAAGGATGCCTTGCTTATTGTACGCAGATGATTTGATTTTGTGTGATTAATCTGAGGAAAAATTGAAAAGATTGATGGAATGATTTGGCAGGGTGTGTAAAAGGAGAGGATTGAAAGTAAATGTTGATAAGAGCGAAGTGATGGTCGTAGGTGAGGAGAGCCCGCTGTGTAAAATCATGTTGGATGGTAGGCAACTAGAACAAGTATCGGAGTCTTAATATTTAGGCTTTATGTTGGATGAAAAGAGAATGGATCATGCAGAATGTAGAAGTAAAGTTGCAAGTAGTAGGAAGATTGCTGGTGCAATTAAATTTGGTGAATGCAAGAGGGACTAAGTCTTGAGTACGCTAGGGTTCTGCATGAGGGTCTTGTGTTACCTAGTGTTAATGAAACTGGTGTGAAATAATAGGTATGATCTAGGGTGCAGTCTGTCGAGATGGATAAACTTAGGGATGAGTTAGGTGTGAAACATAATTAATAAATTAGAGAATGGTCGTATTACGAAGTTGAGGTGTATGAAGAAAAGAGTAAATAAGAGAATAAAAGAGTATATTAAAGCGATTTGGAAAGGAGGGGTGGTAGTTGATTGGTTAAGTGGTTATTTAATGGTAAGTATGTTGGGAAGCGACCGGTTGGGAGATCTAAGATAGAGTGTCTGAAGGAAATGAACATGAATTTATCACAAACGTGAAGAATGGTCATTGATAGGAGTAAATGGCGTGGTTTTGTGAGGTTTTATGTTTGTGGGATGCCCAAGATGCCATCAACAACCCTACCACGAGTGCTGGTTTTCAGAAACCAGCAAAGAAACTAAGTTTGCTCATCCACCACAAAGTTAGAGGAGCATTTCCTGCCGAGAAACTATGACTCCCCCCCCCTACCATCCCGATGAGTTCGCCAAACCTACAGTAAGAGTCCTGCATCTATGTCTCCTAATCTGTTTCCCACCATTGTTCCTACTCCTGAAACGGATGTCCCTGAGCGGAAACCAAAGATTAGGCACCAAACCAAAGAGTATTCGCTAAAATATAAAACATCTAAATTCCTAAAGCAGGACATCGACCCCCACTGTAAAAAATGCAACTCAGAAGAGACCTCGCTGCAAGGTCTATTCCCGAGACAAAAGCATCGACATCAATAGATTTTGCACCGATCAAACCACAGGCTGTTGAACAATTCCACAACCGACTCTCTGTTAGCTTACTGGTTATTTCAATCCACCCCCAACTCTTCTTTAGAGTTTCCTTTCACAGCACTTCCTAAAGGATTCTTTACCCTACCTGATAAAATGGATTCTAGTTCCCAAATGGAGCTTGATGGGACGATCCCGTCTCCCTCTAATGCCTTATGCGCTTCTAAGAGAGGTCAACGGAAACTCGTTCAACCCAAAGGCTCCAAACGTCCTGTTGCAGTTAGCGTCATGAAAGGGACCCAAAGGTCTCACCATTTAACCAGATTGTCCCGCCTTCCCAAAGTCACCCTCTTGATGGTCCATATAAAACCTCCAGCCACTAGACTTTCGTACCTCACAGAACCTCTGGGAATCACTGAGTGTCCTTTCAACTTCCCAATCAGAGATTCTCTCCCTGGTAACCCTCACAAAAAGTGACCCTTTTCTTACCACTGTCTCTACGGAAACAGCCCCTATTCTCCACCCATTTCTGAAACTGCTCGCTTGGTAGATACTGACATTTCTCCCACTCCCAAATTCAGGTTGCTCTTCAACGACAACTACTTCCACTAATAAACATGGACATGATCGAACTCGGACTACTTATTTGATATCATAGCGAAGCTCCCCATCAAAACTGCCACAAGCCCCCTCCCCCCCCCCGACGAAACCGGTCGTACAATCCAAATCACTGTTGTACGACTATTCCTTACCACCATGACTTATTCATCCGTGTCAGGACCCTTTACTCATCATCCTCTCCACCCCATCTAATATTCTCCGATATTCCGCTAGCAATATAGAGAGAATTGTCTCAAGACCATTCTCATTACTTACTAATATAGCAAACACAGCATGGGCTACCTTTTTTCATCCACCTTTTCCAATTGGGAAATTGTCGTGGCTGACTATTTTAATTTTGAAGAACTTGTTTCAACTAATAATATATATGTACACCAAAGTTCATATGTTTGCAGAAACTTCAACTATGTCATCGGGACTTCTTCCAACCGTCGGAATACAATCGCCGCTAACTTCTGTAGAAAGAGAGGTTTGGCGCCCGAATCCATTCATAAGTCTGCGCCTTATTCTCCAGTTCCTTTCGAAGGTAGACTTCATGCTGGTAAGCACGAGTCCATCTCCACTGATTTACTGTCTCCTTGGGGAATCTACTTGGCTCCAGTAGCTAGTCGCTAAGGCGACTTAAGCAGACCTTTCTTTAGAAGCTCCCACTCTGGTTGTCATATTAGAAGATTTCAACCTTCGTCACCCACTATGGGGGGACTTCGTCACCTAAGGCTAATATCCTTGTCGTCTCCTAACACCCTTTTCCCTGGGATGCCTTAACACTAGACATCCTACCTATGAACATTTAGATACACACACTCCTCTATTTGTATTGATATCTCCATTTTCTCCCATTCTCTTATTAATCGCTTAACATGGTTCCGCTTTGATTTTCTGTGCGTCAGCAACCGATACCTGATAGCCTAACATGAACCCACCGAGGCCAATGTTAGAACCCCATTTCCGCTGGCCTCTCTCCAACCCCATCCGCTTTCACTCTAGCTACACCTAAAACACCTAGATTCCACCCAGTCTGTACTTAGCCTACACCTACCTAGCCTCCACCCAGCCTTTACCTAGCCTACACCGTACACTATCCTCCACAAGCCTACCTACACCTCACTACGCCTAGATCCACCCAAGCTTCACCTAAGCGCTACGTCCTATACTACCTACACTGCCCTACAACTTTGAGTCTTAAACGCTTGGTTTGACATAATTTTTACCTTGGGGGCCCCATTACATGTCAATTTAACCCACGGCTAACCTTATGGCTTTGATGTCCAATCCGTCAGAAAGTATCTAGTGATGTTCTTTAGTGTCTTGAGTATTACCTACGATTGTAGATGCGTGCCAGGTGATGCCAGTGAGTGCTGATGCAATGATGCCATGATGCCAATGAGGCTGCCATGATGCCAATGAGTGCAGTGTACTTCATAGGTCCGGCTAAGTGAGTGCCATAGTGCCAACTGAGTGGCACTTTTCTTCAAAGCCTTTCTAGCCCCCCGAAGCCTAGAATAGTCCCTAATATGGTGTCTACCCTTAGGTTATAAAGGTATGAGAATTCGATTGGTGTATATTACAAATCCGCTAGAATGTTTCCGTACTATGACGTTAGTATTCTTTATATTTATAAGCACACTTCACTCGCCATAAGGCAGACCTTCTCTCGCATTTGTTTTCCTGCGTGATTACTTTTGTTGGAGTAACATTGACTGTTCCTTTTGAATGGAAATCTTTGGTCAACAAATTGTTTCTTGAAGTGAGTATTTTGTTCCGCTTACAGGATGTTGCGGGCGGTGATAAGCGGCGTCCATTTACCATTCTTTAGCTCGTTTCTTTTTTTTTTGTATGTACTTGATAGATTTTTTTTTTTTTTATTTTCAAACTGTCATATTTTCTTTTTCCCTTGTTTCAGATACGCTGCTGTATCTTTTCACGTTCTTCGACTTCTTAAGTTTTGTTTCTGTTTGGATCGGGGGTTTTTTTTTCATTTATTTTTGTTTTTAGGATACGTGTAATCCGTTGGTTATTACTCGGTTTTAAATCTAGTGGCCGATTTTTGTCCTTTTTTTTTTGTTTTGTTATTGCTGACTAATTAGCTTCTTGGTTTTTTTTGTTTTTTCTTTTTTTTCTTTCATGGCCTATTCCTGCCTTTCAGCTTTTTCTTAACTTATGTCGTCTTTGTTTTCGTGTTTCTTTTTCTTAGTTTGTCACTTCTATACAGATCACCGATTGTTGATTTTATGTTTCTGGCTCCAGTGCATGGTTGTTTTTTTGTATTTTTCGATTACACGAGCATCAACTCTAACCATATAAAGCTTAATTCCCTGTATTTTCACCTGGGTTTGTTTTTCCTATTCATTCTACCCCATTCCTCCCCCAAAGCCGTCTTTTCTTTATCCCCCGGACCTCATCCACTACATCACCCCTGAAACAGTATACCAACGTAATAATCTTATTGATTCAAAAACAATATTTCTACAATCTTTTTATTAACACGCGTTTTCTCTTCTTCTTACGCACTCTCACTCCACTTATTTCCCCGTTCTTCAAACACATTCTTATGCATCCTATTCTTTTGATCCACGCCTTTTCTTCTGTTAACCCTTTTTGTTTTATTGAGTTTTATATACTTCACTTTCCCAACACAAATACCTTTTAAACTCAAATTTTCTGCAACTTTATTCCAATAATATTCTTACAAACGTCTATGCATCATAAGTATCAGTAACAGGACAGCCCTAGCCGCTTACACAAGCTATGGCCGTTTTGTTCTCTTGATTCCTGCTTTAATCATCTTTAAGCCAATATGTATAAAATCACAAAAATAGTTTCTTCTCTGCTTAACACATGTATTTTTTTATTAAATCATTCCACATCCTTAGTTACAATTGTAATAGGTGACAGAAAACGATATATTCACTTGATTTAAACTAAAAATATTTCAAGTTGTTCAAAAAACTCGATTTTCAACATTATTAAGACAATTGATTATAACAGGTGCTGACAATCCATCACGAGAGAACACAACAACCCGCACTCCTTACAGATACGAAACTGGCCTCTCTCTGTAAAATGTGTTAAATAATATTATAAAGGTTCTTAATAGGGATACAAGTTCATAATGATCATAATTTTAAAATAGTTAAACTCAAAATAGATTTGATCTAATTTGTCTATCAAAATTCTGCAAAGCATACGTTAGTAAATTTCCGCCCCTAATTCAGGATACGCCTTTCTGGTTGATGCTAATTAATCCTATCAAAGTCATCTGTATAGACAAGAATCATTGGTTATTATATTATATAATATATTCAACACTGGGACACCATCTGGATCTAAGATACTTAAGACTAGTAAAGGAAATGTTTCCTTATGTGATCCTGGGCGGGGTAATCCTTATCTCTATATGACTTTGTATTGATTGGTCGAGATTATTTTATCGTCTTTTGAAAATTAACTTGTTTTTAAAACTTTATTTGAGCAGTGGTGTTTATATCTTTTTAGACCCAACATCATTTAAAATCATTAGCTTTTAGTTGTTAAGACGTTTTTTTTTTTTTTTTTGGGCAACCCTTAATCTGATTTGTATTAAAAGGTTTTATTTTTACTAAGTTATATCATAATTATAATAATACTTATAATGAGGAATAATATTAATTTCACTAGAAAGATAATAATTATTCACTAGTTACTAAGCTAACCACTCAAGGCTGCAGCCCCGAAAATGAAAAAAAAAGCCCCCCTCCGCAAAAGGCACCAACACCGCACGCTGGTGCTCTGGCGGTCCGCGAGGCGCAAATTTTGCGTACCGCGCGCGGCCCGCGCATTTCCGCGTACGCCGCGTGCGACGCCAGCGAATATTCCCGTCTCGGCTCCCTTAGTGTTATTACTTATGCCTTTGTTATTATTATTATAGAACTAATACACGCAACACCCACACCCACCACACAACTCCACACACGTAACACGCAACGACA
Source organism: Trachelipus rathkii (assembly GCA_015478945.1). Lineage (NCBI taxonomy): Eukaryota > Metazoa > Arthropoda > Malacostraca > Isopoda > Trachelipodidae > Trachelipus > Trachelipus rathkii. Next base: position 10,841 of record JABUQX010069664.1, on the reverse strand, counting down.
CCCTTACCATATAACGTAAATATTAAACATTTTATTTATATTTATTATAAAGTTCATCTCCCAGAGTTCAGAACATCACATACACCACACAACCACACGCACACACACACAACACACCACACGCGAGCACAAATACGTTACACATATAATATAATTTTTAAAACATTTTATTTTTATTTTATATAATCTAGTTTATTACTTCATCCCTTTGTTTATATTATTTAGAAACATGGCAAAACGGACACCAGCCACCCACCATGAACAGCACAGCCCACCATGCGGGACACCACCCACTCGTATATTATTGATACCTCAACTTTGATGCTTCTATTTTGATGCTCAACTTTGATGCCTCAGTTTTGATGCCCCAACTTTCGTTTCTCAAAGGGCTTTTGATTTGCTCACTTTGAATCGCTTCAGTTTTGTAATGCTCACTTGGGATGCCTCCTTTATATTATCGGGAAAAGTGAGTGTTGTGCGTTCATCTTGGAATACTCAATTTGAATGTCATCTTGATCACTATATGATGATTCATCTTATTAGCGCTTTACACTTACATAGACACTTACACTTAAACTTATACACTACTAACTATATCTCTTTTCCAATTTGAGTAACATAGGAAAAAAAAAATACGTAATTACACTGACACTTAAACACACACATCATATATATATATATTATATTTATATAATATTAATATATATAAATATATATAAATATATATATGATATTAATAAATATTATATAATATTATAATTATATTAAGTATATATAATACGTATATATAATATATATATATAATTATAATGATTAAACTAAGAAAAAATACTAAGAAAAATACTATGAAAAAAAAAAAAAAAATTTACTAAGAAAAAAATACTTTAGAGAAAAAATATTAAAAAAAAATTATAAGAGAAATTAAAAAAGGAATACTAAGAAAAAAAATACTAGAAAAAGTTTTAGGCTTTGAAGATCCTCCAGTCACGAGAAAAGGCGGTCCCGGCCCTTTAGTTGGTTTTTTTTTTTTTAAAGTTTCCTTTCAAATTAAGTTTTTTTATTATTTTCCTCTTTTGTTTTTTTTTTCTTCTCTTTTTTCTCTCATTTTGTGTGAGTCAATCCTTTACTTAATATTATAATAGCTACTATAAAAGAAATTGTTAATCCTAAAACAACATTAGGTTTGGTCTATTCCTTATGGTTTCTTCCTTTCTTCTATGATTCTCTCTATCTATCTCTCTTTAGTAAATACTATTTTGTTGTGTGTTGGTGGGGTGGATTGTATTTCGATTTGCTCGTGTTCGATGTTGTGGAGTTGTGACTGCTCTGGCTTTCATCCCTGATCGGTGTAATCCAACGTATGACGCAAAATTAAAAGATGCTCATTCAAAAGGTGCACCGCCAAAAGCTGAGTTTACGAAAGCTAAGTTATTATATCAGTTGAGGCATCAAAAGCTGATGCTCACAGCTGATGCTTCATAAAGTATGAGGCAATCAATCAAGCTGAGGACATCCAAGTTGAATGCATCATAGTAAACTGTAGGCATCAAATTCCTGAGGATAAAACTCAGGCCATCAGGTTTAGGTATCAAATATCTGAGTGGGTGGGTGCGTAATAGAAAGTGTGTGTGCTTGTGATTTCGTGTGTGACTGTTGTGTGTGTGTGCGCATGTGTGTTCTAAAGTAATATAAAATAGATAATAAAGCATGATAGAATAATAAATAAGTTGATATTAAAAATAAAAATAAAAACTGTTTATTTTATGAATGAACAGAATCGACTTTCTGGTGGAGCAATGTGTGGCAAATGTGCCAAATCTGTGTGTGTCAATGTAATGTAGGGCTTCATCATGATATAGCAAAAATAGGCAATGAAGTATTATATAAAAATAAAATGTATTTCACAAACGACTTTATCAAATTTTGTATAAAGTGTGTGTGTGTGTGCGTTGTGTTATGTGGCTGTAGTGCTGTGTGTGTGTGTTGTGTGTGTGGGTGTGTGTGTGCGTTGTATGTTGTAGTTCTACATAATAACTTAACAATAGCGCAAGTGAAGTAATGAACGAAAGTCAACGTGCGTGGCGGAGTACGCCCGGAATATTTGGCCTGCGGGCGCCGAGGTCCGGCGGGTACGGAAATTATTGCGCCTCTGCGGGCACAGCGGCGGGTCGGGTACGAAAGGTATAATAGTGCTCTCGCAGGGGGGACGGCGGGACGGGCATCAAAAGCGGGTGCGGGTTTTTTGGATGCCTTGCGCGTAAGGGACTTGCTAATCTGAGCTACCTGGTGGTTTATGGCCTGAACTAGTGAATCTAACTTATTATTGCTATCCGTTTGTACCGATTATGTCATTAATTAATTCCTCATGTCAAGTTTTCTGTATTATCAATTGCACATAGACCTTAGTAACATAAAACACTTTACAGTACACGATCAGATACTGCTTGCACCGCTTAACAGCTAAAATGATATTGATTTCTTTAAACTGAGTTTGGGCTAAACGATAATAACATCACACACCTGCTCAAAATACTCAAGTTAAAGTAACAAAAGTTAATTTTCAAACGATAAAACTAATTCTGATCATCATACTGAGGTATATAGAGATAGAGGCATTACCCGAACCAATCACAAAGTACAGGGAAAAATTTTTCCTTTTTACCTACTTAAGATCTTACCGTAAATCAGCATGTTTGTTTGAAAATAATTTATTCAATAATAATACAATGATTTCTTTATGTGGAATTAACTTTTGACCTTGTATTAGGATTAAATTAGCCAGTCTACAAAAAGGCTATCCTAATTTATGGGCTAAATTAAGGCCCTATACGTAGTTCACCAATTTTCCAGAAAAGTTCAGTTTGAAATATATTTTCACCTGATATTAGGCTTAAATGCCCCGCGGTTAACAAAAAGGCATTATTAAATTTAGCTAAAGTAGTTAGTTTCAACCATTTTAAGAGAGCGGTTAGTTCGTATCTGTAAGAGTGCGCGTTGTTGGTTTCTTTCGTATGGTTGTCAATGTACATAGATATGATAAATTAATAAGAAAACCTAATTATTTAATAAAACTTGAAATTTTAGTTATACATGAGTGAAATCAATATTAAATGTAATTTATTATTATTATTTTTTTGATAAAAGTTTAATTTTTTTTAATAAAAATATCATGATTTAACAACAGAGAACAATTATTTTGTTATTTTATAACTTTTCACGAGGTTAATAGATGATGTAATCAGTAAGTCATAGAATCAATCACGTGGCATATGCTTATGTAGAGGGTGTAGGGGCTGTCCTTACTGATTTTTACTGATTTATGTGTTTAATGTAGTCTTAATTTTAGTTTTAATCATACGTTCATTAATTTATAGTCTAAGTTACCTTAAGAAACAAGATTAGTCTATAAATTTTGAAAAAAAAGTATTAACAGTTAATAATGAATAATTCTTTGTGTAAAGATAGAAACCAAATTCCTGTAGAAGTTTAAGAATGTTGTAAATATATTTTAGTTTATTTTGAATGGATATAACATGTCATGTATTACAAAGTGATGTTTTATTAGTAATAAAACCTTCGTCATTAATATCAAAAGTGACTGTGCTGGTGTGTTATGTGTGTGTGTGTTAAATCTGTGTGCACGTGTAAGTTAATCTGTGTGTGTGGAAGTAATTCTGTGTGTGAGTGTATAAGTGTTGTGTGAGTGTAAGTCAATCTGTGTGATTGTAATGTAGATTGTGTGTCGGTGTAGTGGTATAAACTTGATAAGCTGTCTATGGAAAAATGTAAAGTGTCTAGTGATGTGGTGTAGTTCTCTGGGCACGTGGTGTAATGTGTGGGTGTGTGTGTGTGAGATGTATAAGTGGTATGTCAGTGTCTATGGGGTATTAGTGTCATTAGTGATGTGTGTATAGTGTAATCAATATGTTGTGTAATAAGTGTAAGTGTGTTGTGTTTGTTGTGTGTGCTTGTGTGTGTGTGTGGTGTCGTGGGGTTGTGTGTGTTCTAAATAATGATAACAATAGGTAATATAATTAAGTTAATAAAATATAAAATAATTTAAATATAAAAATAATAAAAGTATTAAACATAAAAATATGTTATAATATATGATTAAGCGTACGAAGTTTAAACAGTAAGCAGAGGTTAAGTAAAGAGAGTTAAGCATTAAAGCGAATGTTAAGTAACATGATTTACGCAGAACGCACGTAAACAAAGCATACTATCCCCTGGCTTAGGTTCACTTCAGATTAAGATTTCTGTTTAAGTGTTGTTATGATGTTTTAAGCAGTAATAGATTAAAGAGATAAAACATGAGTTAAAGCTAGTAAAACATAGTTAAATGCAGTAAAGCATAAAACAAAAGCATACTAAATCCCCCTTGGTGTTATTTAATTATTAATTGATTAACTGATTTTACTGCTTTAAGTTAATGTATTTTAATTAAATATGTGAGTTAAAAGCAGTAAAACATATAAGTTAAAACAGTAAACATGAGTTAAGCCGTAAAAATGAGTTTAAAGTAAGCAGTAAACAGAAGCATATAATCACTTCTCTTGTGTTAGGTAACCTCTATTCGATTACTGATTTATGCTTTAAGGTATGTAATGTTAATGTTTTTATGATTATAAATATTGTACAGGTTGTAGAAAATTAAGTTTTTTATCGCGGCACTTTTTTTTTCCTTTTTTCATATTACAGAATTTCTCCTTTATATCTCTTCGTTTGATTAGATCCCTTATGTGTTTACTCTTGGTGATTAGTGTTTTCATGCACGGTTTTATAAATGTAGTATGAATATGATGTTGTCATATTATTATTTCATTCGCCGCGCTGGGTGCACCGGGTGCGGGTCCCTCCTTGCGGGCGGGGCTTTGTGCGGGGCTGGTGGGCCAGCTTTATGAATCTAGAGGTAACAACAGATGATTCATCATGGATGAATCTATATAGTTGGTTCAATAGATTCACAAAAGATAAGTCATAAAGATGAGGCAAAAAATTGAGCTTCGATGTGTGTAATGTAAGTGTAAGTGTACCTGTGCGTGTGAGTGGTAAGTGTATATGTGATAGTGTAGTGTCTATGCGAGTGTAGTGCTTATAAGTTTATAAAAATACTAAGCTCATAGTAGAAACCATTCACGGATTGTAATATACACCAATCGATTATCCGTCGATACTTTACTAGGTAGACACCATATATGGTATCTAGGCTCCGGGGGGCAGACAGGCTTGAATATAAGTGCATCAGTTGGACTATGTGGCCTCACTTTGCACTATGGTCTACTTGGCACTCTTGGCACTCCTTGGCCCTAATTGGCATCATTGGCACCATTGCTCCTTGGCAACTCACCTGGCCTCACCTGGACGCATCTAATACTCGTAGAATACTAAGAAACTAATGAAATCATAATCCTTTTAGGTGATTGGAGACATCAAAAGCCATTAAGGTTAGGAGGGGTCAAATTGAACTCCACATGGTATTGGGCAGGTAGGCTGAAATTCATGTCAACAAGGTAGAATCATCAAGTTGTGGTGGCATCGTGTAGCTGGTAGGCGTCGCTAGTGAAGTGGGTGACCTAGGCGTAGGTGTGTGATCGGTGGTGAGGCATGGTGTAGTGAGGTAGGTGAAGGCTGGTGAGGTCTAGTGTAGGTGTAGCTGGTACAGACCTGGTGGATCTTAGTGTGTGGTGTAGGCAGGTGAGGATGGGTGGATGGCTAGGTGTAGTGTGCTGGAGCTAGGATGTTAGGGTGGGGTAGGGCTATGTTAGGCGGGTTGGATGGGTGTGGCTTATGTGGAGGCTGCGTGTAGGTCTATATGGGAGGACTGTGTAGGAGAACCTATGCGACATTTGAAAGTGTATAATTAAGTGCCTATGATGTCGGTAAAATAGTGAATGGGTTATAAATGTCATAGTAATGTGTGTATAAGTGTAGTAATCTGTGTGATGGTGGAATGAAATGCTGTATAATTAAATGTGTGTGTTGAGTGTAAGTAATCTGTGGTGTGAGTGTAGTCTAATCTCTGATGTGTAAGCTAATCTGGTCGTGTTGGAGTAGATTAAAATCTGGTGTGGAGTGTAGCAAATCTGTGTGTGATGGTAAGTGAGTGATAAATCTGACTAGTGTTGAAGTTGAAAGTAAAATAGCTGCGGGGTGTTAAGCATATCTCTGTGGTGTGTGTAGAGCTGTAGTGAACACAATGTCGATGTTGTGAGTGTAAGGTATCATGTGGTGATGCTGTAGTAAGAATCTGTGGAAAAGTGTATAGTAATCGTGATGTGTGTGAGTGAAGTCAAAAATCTGTGTGTGAGTGTAAAGTATCTGTGTGTTGAGTGTAATAACATCTGTGATTGTTGAGTGATAGAAATCTCTGTGGTGGAGTGCTTAAGTAAATGTGTGTGTGTAATAAATCTGTTGGTGAATTGTAATATGTTTGTGTTGTGGGTGTGTTTGTGGTGTGTGTGTGTTGTGTGTGTGTGTGTGCGCGCGGCCCGGTGTGGTAGATGTACAATATCAAAAAATAGGGCTTAGGCCCTAAAGGGTGGTCAAAAATTAGGGTGGGCAAATTGACCCATGAATGACCAAAGGTTTGGTCGAAAAAATTTAGGGTGGGACAACGTTACACGGTTGCTGACGCCTAACCGTTGGCGCATAACGCCTTCTCTTCGAAGGGTGCCAAAAATTAGGGTTGCCGAAACAAATTAGGGTTGCAAAAAATTGCCGTGCTGCGCAAAAAATTAGGGTTGCTCAAAAATTAGGATCTCCACAAATTAGGGTTCTCAAAAAATTAGGGTTCTAAAAATTAGGGTTGCCGAAAAATTAGGTTTGCAAAAATTATGGTTCTCAAAAAATTAGGGTGTCTCAAAAATTAGGGTTGCCGAAAAATACCCTGGGCCAAAATTGACCCCATGGAAGATCAAAGGTTTGGTCGAAAAAAGGTAAAGTCACAAAAGGTAAAGGCGCAAAAAAGTCAAGTCAAAAAAGAGGTCAAGGCCAAAGGTAAAGCCAAAAAAGGTCAGGGCAGGTAACAATTTGGGCTAAAAAAGGTAATGCCGGTCAAAAAAAGGTCAGGCCCAAAAGTCAGGGGTGGGTTTTTGCGTCGTCAGGGGTGGGTTTTTTGCGACAATATCCCTCCCGCTACTACTAAGCGTTAACCGTCTTCCATATGTTATATATTGTTAACTTTTTCTTTTATATGATTGAAATATATACGGAGTTATATTAATGAAAACTCACATACATATAATATATATAGTTATATAGAATAGATTATAATATATCATAATATATATATATATATCATATATATATATATATATAGTTATAAAATATATATATTATCATAATACATATATATGATATATATATAATATATATAATAATACTATAATATATAGTATATATATATATATATATATATTATATATTAATATATAATCATGATATTATATTATAAATTATATATACTATATATTATATAATATATATAATATAATATATAAATAATATATATACTATATCTTTATCATTTCAGTTGAATTGCAGGCTAAACATCCACATCCTGCATTAGCCGCGGAGCATTCCTGTCACATATTCGGTTAAAGATATTCGCATCTCGCGGCTTTTGCCCTGCGAGTTGGGGAATATTTACTATTGTCTAGCATTTGATAAAGAATTTTATATAAAAAATTAACTTATTAAGATGAATCTGAAATATGACAATGAAAATGAGTTGAAGGCATTCAAATAACGGTTTGATATTCCATATCTTACTGTTATCAATAGAACTTCGCAATACTCGCCTGGATATTAGTACGAACTTCCATATGATGTCAAAGAATGGTACTTGCTCAAGAGAACTTCTTGTTTTAGTACGCCGTTCGTATTCCAAAGTTAACATTCTTATCAATGTTTAAAAAATGAACATCAGATTATCAGACACAATGTATTAATCATTTGAAAGAACATATTATAACAAAAAAATCAAGCAACATTCTACAGGCTTCTGTCTCCGAGTATATACCATTAATTTTCATACCGACTAAGGAGCATTTTGAATCCAAATTTTCGAGATATGAAAATGATGCACGGTTTAAAAGCCATGAAATCATGTAATAAAAACTAAAGCTAGGAAAACGCTTTTGCGTTTGTGGAAATTAATGTACGCTTTCATCAACTATGAAAATTACTTAATCCCCCGTCTTCAATAAAGGCAAGTTTTTTTGTTAACACATATTATTAAACTAAGTTAAATGCGTCACTTGTTGTGTTGCATGTTGAAAGTAACTTCATCCAATCCGACCAGTCCTATTAATTCAGCCACCCATTTAACGAAAAAAAAAAGAAATAATACAGAACCAGCACCTTCTAGCTAATAACAGCAATAACAGTTCAATGAAAATTTCTACAGTCTCATAGTTAGTGAATAAAGAAACATCACGTCATCTGTCAAAGATGATTGCAATGAAAAACACTATCACTCAAGAAAAACGACTAGATAGTTAGTGTTCGTTGCAGTTGGGAAAGTTAAGCAAAAATGTTTTTTTCTCACGCTTGAGTAAACTTGCCAGGAAATACTTGGCCTGTCTCCCCAACTAGTGAACACTTTCTAAGTGGAGGGAGTAATTCTAGCAAACTGGGCTACATATATGCATGAATAGAAAAACTTTTCCTCACAAAAGCAAAGTGCAGAAACATGATGTATCTCAGACCACAAGCCTGGTATACATGAGTCTTTCCATTAGCTTAGTGCAATAAAGTGTATTAATCTGCATTGTAAAATCTCTTTTCATTAAGGGAGGAGGTTTTGGGGAAAGAGGTTGGTGGGGTGCATTTTGAAGTCTGGGTCCCCGTCCCGAACCGCTGTGGTTATATGTTCTGTTATGTATACACAGTTTGTGTCTATATTTATATATATAATCTATATATATATATAAACTATATATATATACTACTATATTATATATATAAGATATATAATATATATATATATATATATATAGTATATATGCAATATAATATATATAATATTCATAGGTATATTGAATCCGGTAATTAGGCGGTGATATCTGATAGCTATCTCTGTATGGGCATGCTAAGTAATATATATAATCTAGTAAATTCAAGTTACTGAGTTTATTACTATATCTTATCAATATTAGTTTTAAATAGATTAATTTACGCAGTATATATATCACTTATATTTTATTATAAGCTAAGATACAATAAAGCTGAAAATCATAGATAATTTATAGTTATATTAATATATATACGGTGTTCAAATGAACACATATAATATACTCAAACATTTTAGGTTCCACGTCTTATTCCCTTACAAAATCCAATACTGTAAATGATAAAATCTAAAGCGTTCAACAACTAATATTGAATATATATATATATATATATATCATATACTATATATATAACTATATATATATAATTATATATATATATATATATATTTACTATATATATATATATTAACTATATATATACTATATATATTATATTATATGTATATATTTTTTTATAAATTAACACCCTTATTAAAGCCTACTTCTTTATATTTTTCACTAGTCACAAAGAAGCAAGTTCAAGTACTGATCAAAAGAAGTTAATTGAACGGGCAACAGTCACGTCACTATCTTTTTTTTCTTCTCAGCGATTACCAATAAGAAATGTAAAATTATACAGGCCATGAAGAAAAGCACTGTTAAAGCATTTACTAAACGGTGAAAATTAACCGTGTAAGAATAAACATCATTTTAGCAAAGTTCGAGAGGAAGTCGTTTAGGGAAAATTTTTGAACAAAAAGGTTTATCCTGTTATTCGACAATCGAATCTAATACAATCTTAAAATCTGTTTAAGAAAAATATTTTAATAAACGTAAATTAAGGTACTGTTAACGGATTGTAGTGCTGAAATTATTTTAACATCGTTAAGTTAAAATTCTTCACGAAATGTGAACTCCGTTAATAGTCCGTTACTTGTTTTCGAATTAACGAAAGCGTTAAAAGTTAAGAAAAAATTACCGAGTTATTAACCGGATAATTCTGCTTTAATACGCGTTTAATGCCCACCGTTCCGGTACATATGGTATGGTCTGTTTTTTTTTTGAATTTGTTTGGGTTATGTTGTGCTTTTTCCTCATTTTTTCTTTGCTACGTTACAAAACCAACATTATAAACTATCGAACATTAAAAAATCTCTATCACCAAAACATATATACAGTGACCCTTCTAATAAATCCTTATCAAAAAAAAATATTAAACTCCCCAAATCTAAAGAATCAACGAACTCCCCCTGTTTTAATAAAATCCATGCCCGTTTGCAATAAGTCAATATTTTTGAGAACAATAATCAAACGTAGAAAATATCAGCATATAACACGTCTAGAACACTACACCCCAAAAAACTCGCACTCAGCAGCAACATAGACGTACACCTCAACCCATCATTTCAATACAATAGACATGCAAAAATCAGAAATATACAAGATACCAATAAAAGGAAAGATAGCAGAGCTTTTTGCATCCATAACCTTCCCAACTTCAATAGATGCTGCTCTGGAGATTAACAAAAAAATAGATGCAATACAAAATACCTGAATGAAAATGTCTCCATTCTATAATTGTCTTTTGGAAACCAACTAAACGAATAAGGAAATGAACTTCATAAAAAATCAATGCGAAAGCGATGCACTGTTCAGAGTTGCGGAAGAAAGCCAATAAAGTTTGTGATAAGCGAAAAACCTAAGATCAAGTGCATCAGTTTTTATATGTCTTTAGTAAAGTGTTTTTAAATTTGTGTTGTTAATATAAAATGTCTTACCTATTAG
>JABUQX010069663.1:25000-27500 GCA_015478945.1 Trachelipus rathkii | reverse complement strand
CTTCCCAATATATATAATCAGAGAATTTCCACAATTTATTTAAATCATTTTATATATATGGGCATTGTACCTATTATGGGCATATATATATATATATATATATATATATATATATCTTTTATATATATATATATATATATATATATATATATATATATATATATTTATATATATATAAATATATATATATATATATATATATATATATATATATATATATACCGGTATATATATAGATTTTGTATCATACGTCAATATTAGGAAAAAAAAAAATATTATACTAATGATTAATGTACTATTTAAACTCCTCTTGGAACATATAAGTATAAAATTGGGTCCCAAAATTTCCATACATTGTCTGCTCATAATTTATTGTTGTTTTATTTCCAGATTTATACCATTATGTTGAATTTGCATGAAAGGTTCTACGTAGCAAGAAAATAAGATTGAAAAGGTAATGAAATTTGGGAAATGTCTATAAGAAATTTTCAGAGACAAAGAAATAAGTGGTCTCTGGAGGAAGTTTATTTGAGAGGGATCTGTAAGACCAGATAGAGTCAATACAAGCATTTTCATCGAGTTGGAGATGCCTCCAAAATGGTGAACATTCCCGAACAGAATCTAACACAAGCAAGATTACATAAAAATCCTTATTGATACATTCCAGTGCTCCACAATTTGCAAAAGGAGGGTTTACCCACGAAAAGCAAATACTGTATGTGTGAATTAGGGTTGGGAAAGGAAAAAACAAGCTCTTTTTTTTCCGAAAAAAACGTGTTTTTTTCATGAAAAAAACACAGCCTGAAAAAAACAAGTAAAAATTTGTTTTTCGTTTTTTTCAATTAAGTTGTGGAATTTACATATTTGAACAATTATATTATAAATTTTAGCAAATATGCTCTAATTTGGACATTTTTTGGTTCCAATTTCCTACAAGGTGGAAGCCCCTGAGTTTGTGTTCAAAATTTTTATGGGTTTTCCATATTTTTATTTTATATTCTGAATTTTGATATTCATAATATTTTGTCTGTGGCTTCATTAATGTTTTCTTACTCTGTTTCAGCTTTCAGTAACATTTTTATCATAATTATTTAATCAGAATTTAGAAATGCCACGTGCAAAAAGTCGTGTGACTGTACTTTTTAAGGAAATAAAAGGTAGCAAAGGCCCTCGCATGAAATATAACTTTTGTTGTGTAGACGTTGCAAAAACTAGTATTTATTGCTCATAATCTAGAACTAGGAAATTCTGAAAATTTGCCAACTGAGAGAGATGATTATGCTAAGGCAGCTAAGCTTAAGAGTCCTGTTACCGCCCCTGCTCCTTCACCACTGTCATTCTCACACGATACTTCATACGACTGAGATATCAGACTTATCAGTCATATCAAAATTAAATGTGGCTGATCACGCTGATGAGCCCAGTGATAATGAGCTTGACAGTAGTCACAGCACAGTAGTCAGTACTCAGTAGTGACTGGGGTCTGGGGAGTGGGGACTAGTGATTAGTGAATCAAAAGTTGATATTCCAAAGCCAAATATTTAATTTAGTCATTCACTCATCCTCCTTCATTTACAATCTTGGTATAATTTTAATTTCAATATTTTTATTATTTCATTTGCATCCTTTAAGTCACTTTTGAGTTTTGTCATTCAGACTCATTCTATATAAATATAATATACATTAATATTTAAAAGTAAATTATAAATATGATTATATGATACAAATGTAAAATACATAGTTAAATTAGTAAGTAGAAGTCTACAAACAGCAGTCTGCAGGCTACAACCTACTGTAAATTGTAACGAAAACAATTGATAAAGAGAAAGGTAGTTCTGCTATTTTATAAATCATAATGGAATATTTGTTTAATTTCAAGTATCCTTATATTTGAAAAATGAAAATACTCAAGTGAAATATCATATTAGCCTCTTTATATTTTTAAAAATACATTTAATGAAAAAAACAGAAAAAAAAATGAAAAAAAAACAAAAAAAAACATGAAAAAAACGATTTGATTTAAAAACCCTAAGTACCCAACCTATAGCATTCCTCTTTCCTCCAAAGCAGTTATCAAAGGTAGGGAGGCGAACCAATTGTCATAAATACCTTATAGTTCTAGTATTGAGAAATATCCTTTGTTAGTTCAAGAACATATGCTGAGGATATATTTACTCCATGCTCCATATATATATATATATATATATATCTGTATATATTCTTACTGTAAATATATGTATCTATCAAGAAAATATATGCTATGCAAGATAACCTTAAAAGCAGTAACTACAACAATAATAAAATACTGAGGTTTAACTGTAATATATTTATAATGTTTTCCTCCATTTATTTACTGCGCAAATATATAGTAGGATGTATTAGCAATAGCTTTCATGTAGAGTACATTTTATTAATTTTTTTATAAAAAAAAAGAAAAATTATAAAATCTCAAAAACGGTGTTTTTTTTTAAAAAAAAAAAACATGTTGGATTATACCAAA
>JABUQX010069663.1:12500-15000 GCA_015478945.1 Trachelipus rathkii | reverse complement strand
CTTGTTAATCCTCAGGGTCTCTGTTTATTTTCCTACTTTATTCCTAGTTTTCATTAAATGATACTTTCTCAACCTGCACCTCTTAACTCTATTAATGCTCATATGGCCCATGACTCGACCACTTCATTTCTCAAACTCATATCAATTCTTGCTCCCACTTTTACTTCTAGAAATTGCCTCTTCGTCTTAATCTTATCATATTCTATTCTCTCTGACTCTGGATAGGAATTTTCGGATGGGGTCTTCTCACATTAGTGAAATTCAATTCTTAAAAACCCAACTTCTGCAAATTTCCTTCTCTAAAACGCATTCTAACTTTCCTATCTCTTTCGACGGTTCTCTCTTGTCTCTCCTGTTGACAATATAAAATCCTTGGCCTTAACATACAAAAAAAATGTCTTGGAAACCTCATCACAACGGTTGCTAGGGCGGCCTAAAAAAAACTGGGGAGTTCTTTTTAGACTGCGAGACTTTTTTCCTCTTCTTAGTTGCTCCAGCTACACAAGGGGCCTCATCCGCCCTTGTATGGAGTACTGCTCTCATATCCGTGGAAGGGAGAGGCTCTTGGTTTCACTGGCTTTTGGATAGGGTCGAGTAAAAGGCCAAAAGGCTTATAAAATGTTCAGTACTCTAGCCTAATATTGCTATTCTACAGGCACCCCAGCGGTTAAGTGCTCGGAGGAACTTTATCATTTCCGTACCACACCTTTACGAATTGCCCCTCGTAGCACAGGAATGCTGTTTTTCTTGTGTTGATATTGGACATTTCCAGGCTAGTTCACTGGGCGGTGCCCTCCTTCTTTCCCGGCCACCTCTGTTCTGTTAGGAAATTTCACGTCCAGGGTCTTGTCCGTCTAATGTGGGTAATTTCATTCACTTTTGAGGATTCGTCTGTGGCTCATCTGCGTAATTTGCGCTAGAGAGTGAACTTTTGAGCGTACTACACACCCCCTCCTTGAATAAGGCTCTGACTGTGAGGGTGGTGGTTGACAAACTGTTAAAAAAAGATTATTAGGTGGCAGATATTGTGACAACATGAAAGAGCTAACATTCCCCCTACTCACCTCATCCAAAACATCATTCAGTTATCCCAGAAATCGCACTCTTCAAACATTACCCTTCAGATGACCATAGTGTCGCAACCACAACATACTTTACCTATTTCAAACTTAAATTAACTTTTAGAATTCTTTAGCACTCACACACCCACAAAATCTACCATAGCTCTCTTCCACAAGTCACTTATCAGAATTGCAAATCTTTCTATCCCCCTCTCATTCCTTTCCACACCAAACACAAACACATTTCACACCCACAGCACTCATTTTCACCGTTTCCTTTCCTCTTTGTTTCAGTCACAGCTAGGCAAATTCAAATTTGCCTTTTCAAATTACAACCATCACCTCTCTCTCTTCTCCTTTCACAATTTATTGCCCTCTGACATTCCATGTATCATACGATCTTCATACATTTTCGCCGAAAGATAGAAAACGCCCGCTTACGGCGATCCACGACCTTTCTCTGAGATGGCATTAGCATTTTCTGGCAAAAGATAAAAGATGTTTGGTGGGCAGCCAACCCAACTACCACCATCACTTAGTTGCCTTCTACGACACGCAGGACATACGATGTCGGCAATTTTTTCTCCCCCACACATAGGGATATAAGGGATAGTAAGATGTTGTCTAGAAGAGAGGTGTGGATATAAGTATGTGTATATAATATGTGGATAAAAGATGGTGTCTCTAAGATGTTGTCTGGAGGATGAGTGTGAATATGAACGCAGAACAGAAAGGCGAACCATTAGGCACTGGAATGTCATACATACCATAATCAAAATGGGTATATATATATATATATATATTGAATATATATATTATTATGTTTTTTATATTTATTATATTATTATATATATATATATATATATATATATATATATATATATATATATATATATATATAATATATTATAATATATTATTGAGTTTTAATATTATCCAAAATTCTTAATATTTGTTCAATTAATCGGCAAAAATTGCCGATGACGATGACGATTGGAAAAAAATATGCCGATTTTTGCCGATGACGATGACGATTAATCGTCCCATCACTAATATATATATATATATATATATATATATATATATTATATATATATATTATATATATATATATATATATATATATATATATATATATATATATATATAATATTGTATGTGTGTGTGTGTGTGATTTTTCGGATGCGAACTTTATATTGTGCGGATTGTGGATCTTCAAGATAGTATATAATATAATTTTTGAAAAATCTAGAATGTTAAAAAATTAGAGACAAAAACTGTTTCGAAACATTTTGAAAGATCTCTAATTTTGGTCCGGTAAAGATTCTGTAATAATTGAAAATACCGAAAAGTAGTATAGAAGCCTCGGATAAGAGGCAACAAACACATCATGAAACTCGCCAACCACTAGCCAACTATCCAAATTACAATCATATACA